>VOMN01116384.1:0-11827 GCA_014899125.1 Orchestia grillus
CCAGGACTGAGTAGGGGATTATTATTATTATTATTATTATATTCATATTTTCTACGATGAAATCAATTGTTATTCAGTGAATTAATGTCGACTATTTCGTTATTTTTTTCTACATTTCACGCACTGTTGCTACTGAATGACTAACTTGTTCAACAGAGCGCTTCCTGCTGCCGCTCATTGATCATGTCTTTAATATCTGAACAGTTTCCTGAGCGTCGTATCATTTGACGATGTCCGTAATTATTACGGGAGTCAATAGAGCTAACTTGAGCGCTCTCATGATATTTGTTTGCTTGTTATGTACATCGAGCTCGGAGTAGCTGCAGTTCACGAAGCGCAGCCTCGCAGTTCATGGAAGTCGTGGTTTCAGTCGCGAGTCACGCCTCTCAAGCTCGTTATTATCGCCACTGGAACAGATTGAATCGGTTAACGAGAGGTCTATGGCGTGGCTGCAAGATCAGTAGCAATCTGGAACGTTTTATGTTCTTTGAAGTATCAATTGTTAGGCTACAGTCAAACATGGACCAAGCACCTCACCATGAGAACTTTTGCGAGGCCAAGACTAGCTGTGCCCCTCGTTCTTGTATTCAAACAATGATCAGGGAACACTACTAATGTTTTTATGCTAAGATTGATTAATTTCAATCATAAACTTGAGGAAGTTCCCTAATACTTTTGAGCTATTCGTAACATTAGCAAACAACTGAGTTCACTTAGATATGAATAGCTTCCTGAGTTTCTGTAAATTTTTATCTTATGCGTGTAACGTGAATATGTTTGCATTGTAATTGTCGCACCTAACTTTTCCGATGTACATTTAAACCATGAGACAGGGGAAAAGGAAAACTTCAGTGGTTTTATACTGATTATTGTAAAACTTTTCTTTATTATACGTTTGAATTTGGATTGTAGCGTATACCGTTGAGTTCCTGTTTGGTATCACGCCAAATTGTTGAAATCGTTCGAATTTCATATCCTTAACAAATACTCGGAAGAATTAACTTGTTTTAATGCCAACGTGATTGTTTAGTGTTCAGAAACTGAGGACTCGTTCTGCTGCGGCTAGCTAGTTGGACTTAACCCGGACATTGTCAAACTCTCCGTCAATCATGGACACACCAAAACGCACACAAAAACACAGACTCTTGTGAATCGTGTCCAGACTGTGCTTTCAGTCACATGAAGTTTTACGAGGGCAGAATGAAAACAAAAAACACTATTCCTGGAATACGTGTAATGGATTTGATGTATACTAGTATTTTAACTTGATTTCTTGGCAGTTGTTAATCATGTAGGTGTTATTTTAAGTAATGACGTTTTTACCCGTGTTTGAAAAATCTGAAGCCGTCGATCATGTAATGTCATGCTGGCAGGTTGCCAACTACTATTTATACAGCTGCCAGCTACTGTTTATACTAAATTCACTAATCCTTAACCTGTTAATGGGTATTGACATCATATGATGTGCGCGTAGTTGTTGCATTCACACGGTCGCTGTCGATTACACATACCGTGCCGGCCACCTGGGCAGTGACCGTTAACAGGTTAATTTAAATAGGCTCATATGACAATATTAAGCTATTATCAAATGAATATATTACCAAAATAGTCGTTTCCCATAAAATAAAATATTCATTAGCAAAATAAATACATAAACCAGCGACTGATCGCTGTTTTTACGAAAGTTCATGTTCGGAGTTTTCCAACTCGTTGGAAATGAAAAACACAAACGCACCGAAATCTACCAGTGCGCAAGGTGTGTGTTCGTGGAGAGTTGAAAAACGCAAAATTCGTTCTAAACATTGATGGAGTGTACGGGCCTTTACTTTGCAGTAGCTCGGGTGGCCTGCTTCTGAAAACTCGCTAGTTGTACGATGCATCAAGAAACGTCTTTAAAAGTGACATTACTATCCTTACTTACGAAGCCATCTGAAAAGAGTCTCTTCCTCTCCCTCGGATGAGTGTAATGCAAGAGTGTATATAGGAAGAAGGAAGAGAAACTTAAAAGAAGCTCTACAGTTCCATTTTATTTTTCTTGCATATGAATGTGGCACTCAAGCTACCCTTAGTTGTTAGATAAATTTGGTTCGGGTGTAAATCGGGGCAGACAGCACTGATGAAAGACCACCGTAAAGGTCGAGATGCAAGTTTATGACATGAAGACATTTGTTGGGCATTTATGCTTATCATTTTTTATACTTCGCTGTCAAACGCGCAGTGCAGTGATGTACGTTTTTCATGGTTTAGTCTATTGTTGTATTGAAATATGGCGTGCTATAATGATGCGAAATACAATGAAATACAGTATTGTGCTTTGAAATTTCTAGTTTTACGTACTTCCAATCGTCAACAGCAAATATTTGACGTCCATAAGAGTTTAAGTCGTCAACTGACTTTACGAAAGACGGATACATATCATCTGAAAATCGTACCTTGGCGGCTGTTCTTTTTTAATGTCGCTCATTGTACTCATCATTTTTAGTGTTCTTTTTTTTAAGTTTTGCATTCCGTTCCACGATGCCTGGCAATATGCTGTATTTGCCGGCGGAACTCTGTTCTTTTGTTACTACTCGTTTCTATGAGCCGGACAACAAATGCTTTGTTGTTGCATCCACTGTAAATTGTAGCGCCTTCAACCCTGGCTATTCATCACCAAGATATTGAACCTAAATTCCCTGGCAATGCGGTCACAGTCTCAGCTGCTTCCCGCCTCTCGAAGGCGGCCAAAGCTAGACCACTCCCGCTGGTTATGCCATTCTTCCACTTGTTTCGCTCAATTTTGATTGCTCAAGAATGGCTTCTTCTTGCAGTCAGTCCGACTTGAGTAAGTCACTATAGTTTCTCATATGTTGAGTCCTGCGAAACACACAGATATATTGCGCTTCTGTGGGAAATTGGTTTCTCATCGAGTCATGTCACACATTATTTCTCATCGTGATTATTTTGCCATTATTTGCGAAAAATTTTATGAGAATAACCTGAAATAATGATTCTTTACTCATGCATAAATTTGTGCATTCACCTACTTCGTTCCTTAGTTTTTCTGTTTTCAGAAAGCCTCATGGCTAAACTAAAGATAATTTTTAAATTACTATCGGGGTAAAACAATGCCTATTAACAATTGTTGTACTTGACCATGCTCAAGAGGAATTTTTTCTCGCATTAGATTTAATAAGTATAATAGATTTTCTTTCACCAATGCCCATTTCACTAACACTGAAATCCTAAGCGTGGAGTTTTTCTCTTCTGACCGCGCTTGACGAAGCGTTAAAACCAGCGTCTCGTTTACTGAAAGTGGGCGATTTTGAGTGAATTTCTGAGTTCACGACTTCTGCATGAAGAGCACCATGCTCTCGCTGTTCGTCCACTCATCACTTCCCCAGTGAGATTACCTTGTTGCACTCATTTGGTTTAGTCTTACGTTTGGTCTGGCATTCAGATTTGAGTTTTTGTTCCTGCTGCCTGTATTTCATCGGTGAGCATATTTCATATTGATGAAGTTTCGTTCTTGCTTTTTTATTGAAATTCATTTTGCATTTTGTAATGCAGAATTGAAGTTTTAGCAATCGCAAAGTATCCTACGCTATATATGGTAGGTAACACACATCGTATTGGTTTTTTGCTTCGTCTTCCCTTTCCGCTTTAGAAAATTCCATAAGAACCATTCACATCTTTGAATCATAACGAAATGACGTCAATTCATTCTTGTCTAATGTCAACCTGTGCTGCTAGACTGACCTTACTGACAGCATTCTAGTAACCTGTACAATGACTAGATTAATACTTTTAATACTTTGATTCAAGTTTAAATGTGGCTGCTATTCTGGAGATTAGAGAAGTTTTTTCACGATTTTTGTCGTTATGTCTCTTGCTTGTTTAACAGATTGTTACGGTGCCAATTGCAACGAATGTGCTAACCGGCATGCAGTCTGTTCTTGCTCGATTCCTGAAGCGATTGCAGCCAACGATGGGCAGTCGCTTAAATTATAAGTTTCGTGGAGATTGCAGGCTTTGTTCCATATTAATAAGTTTAAATTCATTACTGAGTTTAATTTTGGGGTTGAGTGTTTTCATAAATTGATTAGATTTAAGCGAAGATGCTGCCGTCTATTTGACGTTGGCTGCCAAGAAAGCGCTCGATGTTCAACGTTCCAGCAGGATATCTGCCTGACCTCGATGAGTACAGAAGTGTTCATGTAGAGCTCTCACACAATGAGCTGTACGTCGGCTGTACAAAATGTATTCTTCTTATACCTACCACTAGCGTTGAGTTGAAATTATGCGTCGTAAAATCGTTATTTAATTCTTAGAGTGAGCAGTCAATTATGGACATAAAGGAATTTTCAGAATCAAATCATCAACCCGATATTAGTTGCCATTCTTTATTGAATTACACAGTGATCTTATGCGCAATAATATCATCCATTATGCTGTTCAGTCAAATCTAGTTAAAATACGTGTAAGATTTTGTTTCATTTCATCTCTTGCTGTCGATAATTTGAAAGAGTAAGATTTTGCGTAAGTCACTTGGCTCATTTGACATAATAAGAGTAAATTAGCGGAATGTTGCGAGCATTTCTCTTTCCACAATTTATTTGTTTTAACTTTTGAGAATTAATTTTGCAGTGAAATTGTTCTCTAGTTTCGGCCGCCCTTGTGACGATTGGGCTAAATTGCGTTAGTCCCCTGCGTAACCTAACGAACTACTTGTTTATTGCTGCTCCTTGCCTGTCGTGTGTCATTTCCGCTCAGTGAGTGAGGGTAATTTTAAATTAATTTTTCTACACACTAACGGCGGGAGCCTCCTTCGTGGACCATAAGTTGTGTCTGGCGTGTCATTAGGACGACGAATATGAGCTCCGCCGCAGGTATGTGAGCCCTCGCAGTTATAATTGAAAACAAAATAGTCGAATCATTACAGTAATTTCTGTGATAAGATTTCGCTCATTTAAAGTGGCTGTAAGCTACGGTATCTCTGGAATTTTTACGAATGAATAAATATGTGTATTTTGAACAGATACTATTGCTCTATATGAATGGCTAGTACTAGCAGTTTGCGCCACCAAATATGGCTCAGTGTTGTAACGGGTTCCATTTTCACCCAGGGCTCTAGCTGGTGTTCTGCACAGTGGCACGAAAGATGCGTCCAGCCAATGTGTCGATGTGGGATTATGTTTTTGAACCATCAAATGGACTTTGAACTTAGCTTTTTTTTTGGCAATTTTTTTATGATTTATTTCAGCCACACGCCTAACAACTCGGAAATCAATTGAAAATAATATGAATTATTCTAAATCTGATTTGATAGTAGCTGAAGCTTCAGGTAAATTAATTGTGAACAAAGAAATACCATATTTTTTGCATTCTTTTCGTGTTACCAGATTTTGCGCATCTAGTGCTAAATTCTGACTCCTTGACTTTCTTCAGGCATTTGATCCTCGTCTGACTTATTCGTACATTGCCGTCATGAATTTAAAGCCCGCAATTAGACGTTGTTTATGGCTTTACGAACGCTTTTCGATTATTTTAACATATTCGAACCACATTTGACTACATAAATTTAAATTAGTTAAATTCAGGTTGTATTGATAAAGGATAACTACTGCCTAAATGGATAGAAGGCAAAAGCTTGGCGTGAGAAGCAGACCGACTGCTGTAGAAATTAGTGCTAGAGAGACCGATAGAGCTATTTACACATGGGGCTGTGCTTCTTTCAATGCTTTTCCAGCTATAATTGCTTAGGAGTTGAAGCTCATGATAACATATGACAGTTTCTTCTTCTAGTGCGGGTCTCTTCACCTGTCTTTACGGCTGTTGAAGGGTCATGGTAATCATTGGAGAGACCTGTGAGAGCAGAGCCACGGTACTACTACCAACGCCGGCGTTGTTCACCGAACGCATTTCTCTTAATAAGAGTTATATTAAAAGCAGCAGAGTAGAGGTTTCTATACATAATTTGGTAAACTTTCTGTTGCGCGCTTGCAATGATGTTCACGAGGAGCTTGTGAGTTTGTGAGGTTCTCGAGACGAAACGTTCGTGTCGAGTTTCAATATTTTGCATAGATTTGTTCGCTTGGTTCTCCCCTAATGGTTATAAACGTGCGCTTTAATGATCGAACTAAATTATCAAACTTCTATTAAGAAACTTCCACAACGAATGTAATTTGTGAATTCTGTGAATCAAAAAAAAATTATGTTGTTAAGAGTTACGTTCTGCTGATACAAGTGTTAAGAGTTTCTAGTGTCTTGAATTAATTTCCCGAAATTCTTTTTGTCTCATGTGAAAATTTTGTTCGCTAGAAACCACCCTTTCTCTGTCGCTCAAGTTATATCTTAGTATTTATCTGCCCTTCGTTTTATGCTTCCTGGTTTGAACAATTTTAATTAGTGATTATAGCGGAACGTCGGTGGTATCGAAACTGTGTCAAATGGAGCATGGAGAGCCTGTCGGTTGCACCGTCAGTGAGCAGCTTGTGCAACCATCCTGTCTCTTCCACTAATGCTTCGATGGAAATTTTGCCTCCAGCGCATTTGCCTCGATTTGGTCTATGAAATATTATCTACTCCCCTCTCCAAACACAAGGTAAAAAATTCACATTGGAATGTGAGGGCATTGTGAGAGGTGGACGCACTGAATTGAATGAGACGGTCTTTTCTAGGGCTGTGATATATATCGGTCGATAGTTACGAGGGCTCACCCTGGAAATACTAATGTACAGATATTGTACGTGAATACCGTTTATTGCCACAACTAATGGGGCTCCTGCAGAGCATTGCCTCTCAAGTTGTCGAGCGCAGCAGCAGACTTTACGTGCGTTTTGTCCACGGATCCAGCTCGGCTCCGGGTGTTGCTATTGCATGTTGCAAGTATCAAGATTTTCCATGTCAAGAAATGAAGGTAAATATAATATTCTTACCGAAAGATCGGTGTAAATTTGCGTCTGTGCAAAAATAGGGTAATCTGTCAGTGAATGGTTCTCAACGAAATGAAGCAACTTCAAGATTATTTATTCATCTGCCATTAATCATTCCGTAGCGCAAGTGATAGCGTGCTTATCCCTTAGTCAGGAAGCCCCCGATTCGATATCCTGTGGCGGAATTCTTCCCTTGGAAAAAAAAGATTGAACACGACATGCCTAAAAAGGCTGCACACAAGTCTGGCCTTGGACGTGGGGTTCGAACTAATTCCGAGGCATCCAAGGTTAGTACGCATGTACACTATGTGGTTGTACTCAGCGATTGTTCTGGTAACCGAGCAGTAAGAAATACTAGAACGCTCACTTTAGCATTAATTCATGAAAGTTCAATTTCTCTGTCTCCATTTGCAGCTTGAAGATAAACCGAAAAGTACTAGGTTGTATAGTATGAAAGAGATAATCTAGCGCTTTTATTAAGGCTAATTTTATTCGAGGAGCTGGCCGAGGAAAACAGCTGGAGAACCTAATTAGTTAATTGCAGAGCTCTTTTAGTAACTGGTTGCCTCCCTCGTTTGGGAAATAATGCCACTCTACTGTGAATACAGCGTATGCACAGTAATCACAATAGAATGTAATTTGTGGCGACGCGCTTTGAACTTGCAAGTTTTATTGTTAGTTTTGTATCGACTTGTCCGCAGCAACATATGTAATCTTCTGCGCAAACGGTCACCATAGATTTTTCGTCTCGTAGAGTTGTCTGATATATATTTGACTCAAACTAAATGTTACCGATAGTGCAGATCTCAGTTTCTATATTTATTCTGTGTTTGTTACTCCTCGTACGATTGTGGGTGGTCATTAATATCAGCATGAAAAGCTTATTGCGGTAGAATAAATCAGTCTTGTGACGACTGCATTCCCATTCGTAGCGTGGGACCCCGTGTTATTATGGTCTCGACTGTTTGCTCTGTCTTATCTATTGAGGTATCGCTTCGTTAGCGTTAACCTTCCCCTGCGGTGCTCGATTCCAGCGGCGCTGACCTCGAGAGACGTCCAATCAACTATAATCCTCGTCTTCTACGTTTGTTACTTTCCAAAAAATACTTATGAAAGTAACGTTTAAAGAATGACTCGGAGAGTTTTTGATGTGTAGTGACAGAATGATATGATGCTTAGTGCAGGATTCTGAGATATCCAAAGTATAGATCGTATATCTTTGTCTATCTGAACGTTCGTCAAGTGCTCGTAAAATGTGGTTCCTTTACAAAATGGTAAGATTTCAGCTCGCCGTCGCTATTCTTCTATGATTCATGTGAGAATTCACCTTGTAAAATGGAAAGCACACTGATTAGACCGATAGAAGTATCAAGTTTTTAATTCGGCTTGCGTTATTCCAATCATCAACACAAACAGGTCAGGATCTGCATAATTTCCACCCATTTTGTGATGCTAGTAAATGTTGGCTTGGTAAGGGGAATGCTTTATATTTCAATGTGAAATACTTGAACTCTTTTACATGTTTTAATTACATTTCTCAAGTCGCCAAGTTCGGCTTTTCCAGTTTGTGGTTTTCTGAAGCTGATGTCAAGACTGAAGGCCGGTCTATACATAGGCTGGCTCGTTAGAAATCTTTTTCTTGAACTCTCACTAGCCCAGGAGTGTGAGGGGAAGGGAGGGAGTGCAGGGAGAAACATCGTAGCTCCTATGCCACTTATGTCGAGTTTTCTTTTTTTCTGAAGCACATGTTTAGGTAGTTTTTCTCTCAAGGCCGAAGTGGGCCTTGAGTGTTTTTCTTCTCTGCAAATCCATACTGGCGAATGATTCAGGTTTTGGTTTTCCCTTTCGAATTTCATAATTTACCTGGATGAATGTATTGGTTACTGAAATTGTCTGATACAGGGCGAGGCAAAATGATCTGATGCATTTGTTATTTTGATAAAAACGGAGTTAAACAAAAAAATAATTTTGAACTTGAAACAAAATAAAACTAAATTGCATTATATGTATACATTTAGAAGGTAAAAATTCTTATATTCATTCTTTATTTTTTGTTTTCATTAAACGAACAAGTGCGTCAGATAATTTTGTCATGCCTATTAAAGTGGAATTGATTTCCATTCGTATAACGAAAACCATTGTTTGATATCGTAAAACTACCTTGTGTTGTTATAATAACTGAAAAATCAATGTAAGTTAATTTGTCAAAGTTCTCTGACTAATTCTCCTTCATAGTTATTTAGGTGCAGTACGTGTACTTTTCAACTCACTTACCTAGTCATATTATTACTCTCTTTATATTAACTCTTCATTATTTATATTACATGTGTACCCTATAATTCTTACTAGAAACTACGTTTCAGTTAAACAATCAATGTATCGAAAATAAGTAAAATTATCTACTAATTTATTGTACTTTTATTAGCTTCTTCCATAGGGTAGACAATAGGGTTAGGCTAATTAGGTTTGTCTATCCTATTCAATTGGGACTGGCGTCCTCAGGGGACAGAGCTGGTTACCTCAGCTTTAGCTAGGTCTTCGGAACTGCTATCTTTCGTGCCCACTTTGCTTCTTTCCATTTTCATGCCTTCTTCGTTTATGATTCTTTATCTTTCCTTTATCTTCCTTCTTAATTTGCTGTTTCTATGCGCAAGGGATCTTGTGTGGGAACACACCTCGTGCATAAATTCCCCGTTTTCCAAGGTCCATAATAAATGGTCCGTTCTCTTTCGGTGAGAGAGTGTGTTGTTTTACTAAACGCTGCTATCCTCACTACAACTACTATTACTACTTCCGCTAAAAATATTTACCTTCTTCTCATATTGGTATAAAAATCACTAATTCCGTCTTTGAACAAATGTTCCCAATAACTCGAGCATCTTCATCTCAGATGCGAGTATAACTCATAAATTAACAACATTATTCATTCATATCTTTAGTCGTTTTGCATTAGGGAGTTGAGTGATTATATCATGTTCAGGTTCTGAAAACCGGTGCATTTCCCGCTTGTTTGCTGCGAACTGCGTCTGCGATGAAAATAATCGGTGCTGCAACGAAGATAATGAGGGACTCCTTCAGAGCTAGAGAGGACCGTCAGCGCACGTCGTAAGTGGGTCACGCAGAAGGCTGCACTCGGTCGCACTTTGTTGCCATCTCGACGCACTGGCGTCGTAGGCACCGTAAAGGTCATCTGCAATGTACATCTATGTACTTTATTTACGAGAATTTCGAGGTACTGGTGTTGCTTCAGCATTTTGGCTCTTCTAGCTATTCCTACCACCATGATTGAAATTTTCTCTATTTCTCTGACTTACTTCCTGATGCGTTATGATCGAAATAATACCCATCAAAGCGTTGACTTGTATTTTATATCTAAACAAGTTTGTTTAATTGTACAAACTTGAGCGTTTTGCTATCCAAGCGTCCAATAATCAAATATAATTTGTAAATTATTTGCTTTTAGAAGTTAATCTTGACGTAAAGTTGACATACAGAAGGAGCCCAACCTGCCACTCGTGAAACTGGCCTGGAGTATATGAAAAGAATGAAATTTGAGGTCTCAAGCTCAGTATTGATATTGAAATATTTTCCCGGTTAACGTTTCATCATATAGGATCATTTTTCATGTCTAAGATAAAGCAAATGACCATGGGCCTAGATAGAATACGTTGGAGTAACAAAAGAAAATATTTATGTTGAACATTTCCTTAGTAATTTTATTTGCTTATTATTTCATACTTGTGTAAGGTATTCCTCACTTCCACTCAGTGCAGTCATACCGTTAATCAATGACCAGCCCACCAAGAGCAACCGTGAGACTCGTCTCACAAACACGTGTGCGTTGCGCTCACGTGAGTATCACTGGCTACTGCTGCTGGTTCACCGCTGTCAGCTCAATTTCACAGCAACCTGGAAAACTTCCCACCGCTTTCGTTCCATGTTGCAGCACGATCGAGGATGGTGTCTTGCACATCGCTGTCTCTTCATGCGTCCTGTGCATGCGTGTATTGGCCATTAGCCCGCTTTGCGTAATGGGACAATGTCTCTGATGTAAGACTGCCTGAAGTCCGGCGTTGGCCAGCGTTCCTGATACGATGGAGATGATGCTTCATAGACACATAATTTATTTTTCGATGGTTCCATCTCTCTTGAATTTTCTGTGGCGTATTTTCACATTGAATTTAATCAGGAGCATGTTGACCTTGTGTTTTCAAGAGTTCATATATGTTTGAACACTTGCACTTTTCCTTTTGCATCGTAGTACTGATACAAATAGATAGAACGACTTTTTCGAGAGAAAGCAAACCAAGCATGCGCTTAGTGATACGACGGTCCTATATTTTTAGAAAATTTGGGTGAACTCTCACGTGATTTTATGTACATTATGGTCTAATGCTACGACTAGTAATTCGAAAGTTATATTTCAAGAGACCAAAGCTTCTCTGTTTTTTCGAACTAAACTATTGAATTGGGAACCTTAGTAAAGTATTTATGCACCTTGTATACGAGTATTATGTGTGAGTAACTGTGCAATCAACATATTCTTTGTACATATGTAGGAATAACTTTGTCGAAATATTTTTACACAGAGTAAGTATTTGCCTTGTATTTTAGAATTTAAACTTCTTACAATAGACGAGTTTCTTTTCGAAATTGCTTCAATTTTTGCGTTCATGATTCGGAAGATTTTATTATATGCTAACTTTCATTAACTCTAAAGGCACCAACATACTTTTTAAATGAGGAAAGTACTGCATGAACAATTGTTCATATTTTATGCCTTGTGGGCATTTTCATCCTAGTTTTGAATGGAACAGTGTTGTGTGCCTCCTCGTTTGATGGATATTCCGCTGAATTTACTTAGTGAAGCACCTATTTTCTTTCGGCATAATCGTGCCTTTCATTTTATTTTT
>VOMN01116386.1:0-89775 GCA_014899125.1 Orchestia grillus
TTCCACTATAGAACCAAAAATCCCATTCAAAACCCATTTTTCGGTAGGTGGTCCCCTGAATACGGCTTTACGTGGATACTGCATCAGCTAAAGTTTTTACTTATCGAATGAAAGCTTTCTCAATAATTCAATCATAAATATGTGCATCAGTTCTCTGTGTTCCGAGGGTCTTGTCAATTTCAGAAACCGTGTATGCATTTGACTAGTAAAATGTAAACATTTCTCGTATTATGAGATTATAAGTATTATTCAAACGACGCTGTACACGCGTGTGGGCAGGGCCGGAGACTATCGAAGACGAGCTGGCCGAGATCCCCTACGAGAAATTTCCCCTGGCAGAGAGGAGACAACGTTATCGTCGCATTGAGGAAGTAGGTTCTTTTGTGCTTTACTTCCAAATAATACTTTGCTTTGTATGAAATTAGGACTTGGCCTGCAAATGTTGTGTTGCTTGGAAATGTTGCGTTACCTGGAAATGTTGCGTTGCCTGGAAATGTTGCGTTGCCTGGAAATGTTGGGTTACCTGGAAATGTTGCGTTGCCTGGAAATGTTGGGTTACCTGGAAATGTTGCATTGCCTGGAGATGTTGCGTTGCCTGGAAATGTTGCGTTGCCTGGAGATGTTGCATTACCTGGAAGTGTTGCATTATCTGGAAGTGTTGCATTACCTGGAAGTGTTGCATTACCTGGAAGTGTTGCATTACCGGGAAGTTTTGTGCTGCCTGGAAATGTTACGTTCTTAGCATGGAGATGAGTTTACCGCTCGCAGTAAGACTTAGCGTTCTAAATGAAGCGTTACCTTACTCCTGTTAACAATTTGATTTAATTTCCTGCGTAAATACTAAGGAGAAAATTTGTGCGTATAACTTCTTTTCGAGAATTAAATTAAATGGAGGCATTATCGGAAAATTTAAAATGGGAAATTAGCCGAATGATTGCGCAAAAATTTTACTCTTTCTTGACCACCTCTCGTCCTAACCATCTCTGGGATGCAAACGGAAGTGTAATATGTTATTATTTTTGTTATTTCTACCATGAAATTAACTTCTAAACAGTATTTCCCGATTTTTTTATGCCAGGGCGACCAAGCTACTACCAGAAAACCGAAGATCTTGTTCTACAGAGTCACCAACTGCTGCAGTGACGCGTTCCCCTCGTTGAATGTGAGTGACGTGGTGCGGCGCTCTGAGCGTTGCTCGTGGGGAGTGACCTTTGTGTTGATAATTATTGTGGGATTCTTGTAAAGGATGGCCCAAAGTCACTTCACCATTCAAACATTCACTACGCAAAAACTAAGAAGGATACACTATCAGTTGAGATTAAACGAAGGAATTTTTTGTATATATCAAACAGGCCAACCATAATAAGACCAAGTAAAACGATGGAGTTACTTTTGGGTGGCCCTGTTGTTTTTAAACCATACGACGTATTTAATTTAAATTTATTTCAATGCATAAGTTCCTTCTATTAGATGTTTAATAGTAAAATTTTGTTTGTTAATTTTAACAATCTTTAATTTTATCTAGCGATAGTGCATCGATCTCAAATCCTTTTCGCTTAAATAAATCTTCAGCATGATTTTTCTTTGCTTAATTGCTGATCACAATTCAGATTCATGGAAATTCTTTACCTTAAAGAACTCGCTCTCTATAGTATATAACTCAGGTGAAACGAAGCGATGTAATTACTGTTAATGGGCATAGAAGATATTGTAATGGAAGTTAAGTCTTTTGGAAGCGCCATTTCACATCTCTGTTTTTTTGCATTATACGTTCGTAATAGATGTTACATATACAAGTACTTCGCACAAGAAAACAGTAAGTATATTTACTTTTTTCCTCTGATCTAGGTGAGAAACCTCTCAAACATCTCCTCCTCTCCAAAGTCCCTGTTCCTGCGAGCATAGCTCGTTTTCTTTTCGTCATGTACAGATCATGAATTAACCCTTCCCCTGCTGGTTTTCTGCAGAAAACTCACAATTTTGAAAAGACTTGACACGTTCTGGATGAATGAGTATACTCGTGAATGGTTCATTTGTACCGAGTGAGATCAAAGAAAGGCGAATAAATGTGTCAAGGTTGTTGGTTTTTATTCAAACATTTGATGAGTTTACTCGTACAAAGTTGAAGAATTCGAGTTTAGTGAAAACAAGTTAACTCGTCCTTGTCGGGAAAGGATTGACGAGTTATTTGCTCTTCCACTGTTGAAGTAAGGACCATAATATTTGCGACCAGAGACCTGCAGCAGCCCTCTCTGGCAGAGGTAGCTTCCTCTCCCAACACGACCCCCACCTTCTACGTGGGATCACTGGCGACATTTCTAGATTACACAAAAGTGTCAGAGGCGTCTGCAATTGACGCAAATATCCAGACGTCTAAAGGATGTAAAATTAAAAACGCTTTATTCCGACAGAGTTAACGCTCAAACAAAAAGAAACTATGTACCAACATAGTTGATATACATGACCGTAAATTGTTTTTTAATACCTTATTACTGACAGGACACGTGAGTGCAGGGGGGAATGTTGGGCTCAAAATCCCTACTCCAAAAAAAAAACACTCCATGTCGCCTTGAAAATCCAGCAGTCGCATGCCAGAAATAGAAGGTGGCACCTCGCATGTAAAAGCAAGTGTGCTGTGCGCAGCGCCGCGGGGTCCTCCAATCGAAATGACCGATGGTCATTGTGATGATTAACTAGGCTTTTACGATTCTGATCAACGGCCTCTTCGCTTTCACTGACCCACGTACCGAATTCGGTACATTCAGTAGATTAATTCTATTCAGGCTGCGTGCTCATTTAATCAATAATACGGCCTCTCAACATAAAATATGGTGCCTACTGTTGGTGCGTGTTTCTTACCCAGTTCGCCTAAATAAACCTGTAAGAAAAAATATGGATAATATGAAGAATATTGGACGAAGGGTAAATCATGTAGGCAGTCAGTAGTTAGCAATCTCTCTTCACTTAATTTTTCCGTTTTAAGTTATATTACGTATATATCTCCATTTTCCAGGAGAATGAAATCTTCAATTTCAAATCTGATTCAAAATAACGAAAAAAAATCATTCAAACATGCGTCTCAAATGATTGAGAGTTTTTTTTTTACTCATAGGTTAAAGCGAAAAGCTTATCAGCTTATTCCGAACCACGAGCAGTGTTTCTCCTGAGCCTAGTTCATTATTTGTCATTCTATGTGATTGTGTTACAGTCAAATGGTAAATAAATGTTCCGAAATACATGTAACGATGCGATCTGATATTTCCAGGCGCTGCACTTTTTGAGGAAGCTGCTACATGCGCGCGGAGGAGGCGGGGTGATGGCTGTGTTCGACCTCCTACAGCGCCTGCTCACGCTCAACTTTGTCATTGGCATGCTCTTCTTTGGCGCTGTGTACCTTCCCGATCTCATAGTGGGCCCCAAAACTACATTTGCTGTGAGTTCAGTGATGTATTAAGTTTAGAGCCTGTTTTAATAATTTTGGAGAAAACTTGCGGCTTTGTTTCCTGCTACATTTGCGAGGTGCTGTATTACCATCAATTATTTTACTACTCAATTTGAAAGTGTCGCCTGGGTATTTCTTATGCCCAAAAGATGTTTCAGGCTCGGGTGTCTTGTCGAGTGTCAGACGGATATGTATTACCTGTTCTGGAAACTTCTTGTTTCTCGAGAAATTTCGATTCTCAAGAATTTTTGTTTCTCAAGAAGCTTCCACCTAGAGATGGCAACAGTCCATGCCATTGCACGGGAATGAACAGCACTGGAAGGTGAAATATTCCTATAAATAGAGAATGGTTCAACTTGATGACAGTACATTAAATGGCGGGGGAAATGATACCATATATGTAGAAATTTCTACGGCCATTAGATACGGAGTTTTAAGTTACGAAATTATGATTTCAAAAAAGGAAACTTTTTTATGGGACCCACCCAGTATAATGCCTTAATACTCATGATTTCAGTATTCCTTAATAACTGCTTGTAATGGGGTAACCGTTACAAATGAACTTATTCCCACCCCCTCTACCTGTCCCAACATTTTATTCTTTGACCAGTGAGCAATGAATGTAATCTTTGTCCAAGATAAAAGTCAGAACTCTCGCAAGAAAACAAATTTCAATTAACTATGACTCTTGAGGCAAAGTCAAAGAAACATTTATCCGGCTCAACATTTTTGCACAGTGCTTTGTCATGTTCCGTTAGAAATGTTCCTCTTTTTTAACTTTTCGTATGTATATTTTTTAGTTAAGCGTATGTTATTTTGGCTTCTCCTTGCAGCCTTGTAACGTGACTACTGTACCTGAAAATTCCACCACGTACTCGGAGCTTCAGGAGTTCATCGTTAACTGCAGCTCCATGAATCTGACATTCATGGAGGTGGTTAAAAATTCCGTGAGAGGTGGTTGTCCGGTTGCCGAGTCCAAATTATTTCTTGGTTCGTATGATGTCGATCCAAACAGATATCCAACTGATAAAGTCTACTTTATTTGTCTCGTTATCTCGTATAGCTTATCCATATGCGTCGTTGTGAAAGCCTTCATAGGCTGGATGCACTTGAGGCATCGATTTAAATTTGCTGACAGTAGGAATACAAGAACAACCTTACTCTTCAAAGGCTGGAATTTTAGTACCGACACTAAGTTTGGGAAAATAGCTGAGCAAATATCCTTATCTCAAGAAATCCATTTCATCACAGTCGCTGAACCTACAGAGGGCATCTTCAATCCTGGCCTGGCGAAGAAGAGGATGCTTATTCACGTAATATCAGCTCTGTTTACTTTGTTAGGTCTGACTGCCGTGATGTCAGCTATGTATTACTTGGGGGACCAGTTTTATATTAGTGCTATCGTAACTATTTTGGGTAAATTAGCAGAATGGCTCTTCAACTGGTTGGGAAAACGAGAGCAACGACAGAATCATGACGAGCTTTTTTGGCTTGTTTTGCGTGTCTTGTCATTTCAGTTGATGTCAGTGGGAGTAATGGTATACTCCGAACTCGTTTTGTCAATGAAATTTTCTACTTTTCCATGCACGTGTTGGGAGACGCACTACGCTGGGCAAATTTACTCCATGGTTTTGATAATTGGAGCGGACGAGATTTTCCATATGACTATTTTGCCGCTACTGCGGCTAGTTTTCGTCAAAACGTGTCAGTGTTTCATATGGGTAATAACTTGCGGCAAACACGGCAAGATTAAAAAACTAGTATCGATTCTTGAACCGGAGTACAGAACAGACGTACATCTGTACAAGGTAATTAAACTGCAGACGCTCGGTTGGTTGGCGATTCCCGTTTCTCCTATGATGCCTCTTCTAGTGTGGGGCGTACTTCTTCTTTGCCTGCTCGTGAACATGTTCATTATATTGGGCTTAAAGCTGCGTCCCAAAAGATGGTTTGGACAAGCTAGGTCATCTTCATTTTATGCCACTGCACTTCTTCTGAGCTGGGTGATGTGTATCTGGCCCATCACGAAGGTTATGTTCCATCGAAAACCCTCGTCAAGCTGCTCACCTTTCCGGAATTTGGATCAACAGTACAGAGCCTTATTCAACGCGGATACGTGAGTATTTAGTTTTTACATGAAGGCAAACTTAGTAGAATTCTATATGATATAGTATATCATGAAACTATATACCATTCTGGTAGGATAGGCAAGATTCCCGAGCTATTCTGAAAATGAATTTTAAACTGAAACTGTGTTTCGCTGTTAGAGTCATGAAAATGTGGCAACGTTGGCTAAGGGTTCACGTTCATGACAGGCCATGCTGAATGGTCCCTTCTCGTCGCCCTCTTCAGATCGCATTCCATGTGGCGATGGAGCTTTAAACCAACTAATAATCTAATCTAATTTGTGGTCGTTGTACAATTCTGTCTATAATGCTGTTAATATTCATGTATACATGGTGGGCCCTAACCTGTTACGTCGATACCATGGGTACCAATGAAAGACATGCATATTGAGGCCAATTTGCCATCATTGATATATGAGTAACATTTTATTAGCCCACTCTGTTACAGTGCATTGTGTCTGAACTCACATTTTGATTTTCGTCAAGTTTGTAACTGTTTTAGAGAAATTCATTCATACCAAAACTTGCTTCTCACCTACCATCGAAAATACATGCCTCTAAGTATAGAAAACAATGTGCAGAATTAACTTGAAATTATAGTTATTCATTTACGTTCATCTCTATTCATAACCAATTAAATGAGCTGTTATAAGTTTTGACTAAATTGATAGTGAAGAGATATTGAACTCTGAAATTATGCTTGTTGTCAATTTAATTTTATTCTGTATATAGTTATTGAGAATTTTGTATTGTTTTTGAGTACTGGAGTAGTTTGGTTGAGAATCTCACAGTATGTGCAGAGTTCGCATTTTCTGTATGAATTTTGGTATGGAAAATACCTTGCCTGTTATACATTGCTCTTGTCTTTGCACTTAAGTAACATCAACTTTATTTCCAGCGAATTTCCATTCAGGGGTCATAGGTTAGGCAATAGTGTCAAGTTACTTAAGTTTCTCTGTCGTCTGCTATTGGGACTGTTAGTATCCCAGGAAGGCACTGTTAGCTTACTTGAGCTATAGATAGGCCTTCGGGACTTCTGTCTTTCGTGCCCACTTCATTTCCTTCAATTTTTATATCCTTTTTACTATCTCTTCTTTGTCTTATTTTCTTCTTCATTCGTATCTTGCTGTTTCTATGCGCCGAGGGTCCTGTGTGGGAACACACCGCGTGCATAGATTCTCTTTTTTCTACAGTCCATACTAAAGGGTCTCTTCTCTTTCGGTGCGACACAGTTTCGAGTCGCTGAAGTGCTGCAATTTATATCCCCACTTTTACTACATTCTAGTGACTTCATCTTGATGCTTGTCTTGATGTTGGGCTGCGTGGAGGCGGCGCTGATGATGCTGTTCTTCATTCTTCGACCTCGTACCGTCCCCGACGGGAAGCCAAAGTCCAACAAGACTCAACAGGGGTATTTGGAGGACGTGGACGGGAGCCAACGTTCGACTGAAAGTGAGTCCTCGCCCATGCAGACGTATGAGTACGTATCAGAAACGCATGAACACCTCAGTGCATTCCAGTGAAGCCTTCGGTCTTATTGGCCGCTGCTGTAGTACGAGGCTGCAGTGATGTCTTTTGTTAACGGCGCGCTTTTTTGCTAGTCGAGTTTTTTAAATATTTTCAGTATAAGATACAGTGTAGAAGTGACCTTCAATGTAAAAGAGGTGCCTGTTAATTTTCAATATGATTGATGCAGTATATACAAAGTTATGTCAATGATTGTGTTATGCTTCGTTGGTTATTGTGGTCGTAAATGTCATGTGTAAGCCACTAAAACACTACATATATTCCTTGAAACAACATATGATGTGTTTGAGGAAACATAAAGGAAAACAATATAAGCAAGATAGCAAACTCTAACACAGCAGTGACTACACTCATTGTCAACTTAATTTTCATTGTTGGATACCACCACATCAAATAATATCTAGTCAATGGAATCAGTTAATCAGCTAATGTGAGCAGCTGTTATGGACCCAGCGACACTTTTGATCTATTCCCACAGAGTCTCCTTTGATGTATACTGGGCTCCTCCCCCATAAACTTTGCGTTTCATGATAGTTTAGAGATGTTCAATGGGGTTTAGGTCGGGTGAAGCAGGAGGCCAAGTCATGTGATGTTCTCCTTGGATGGCCAGAATATTCAAGAATAAAATGGTAGCCCCTCCCGACTGGAACGAGGAGCCCCATGAAATATCTATGCTTTGGCCTATCCATCAAGACCATCAAACGTAACTCGGGCCTCATTCGCAGGAAAGACAGTGCAGAAGTTTGTTTTCGTGTATTTTAGCCCAGACGACACGCTTCCGCTTGTGAGATGTTTAGGATGGGATCCACAGTCTTTGCCACCTCTGAGAACCTGCAATGGGTGTTGGTGGATACAAGTCCAAGCCTAGTACCTTCTGATGTTGCAGCTATGGTCACTATGGTCATATTTTCCAGCTATGGTCATATTTTCCTCATGCTCCTCGGGTTTAGGTTTTTTCTATTCTCTTTTTCTTTCCTATCCTTATTAGTGGGTTCTTTACATACGACTCAAATGTTCTTGCGTCTCTTCCCATTTCTCTGGTTTTACTCACTACATGGACACCAATTGCAGGGCCTTGGACAATCTGCGCCTCTTCTCAGCGGTCAAACTTTGTTGCCTTGCCACATTCTCACACTTACACTAACGCGCGACTCATTAAAAAACGAAGGATAAAACATCATTTGAATTAACTATGTACAGACTGTATCAATTGTCGTGAAAATGTATGGGTATTACCACTTGTAGGAACCTTCTTTGCATTGATGGTCACTTCGATACTATATCATATACTGAAAATATTTTGAAGACCGAAGTTGTAATAGAACGGGAGACAGTTTAGTTTTTTTATACGTTGGTTAATGACCGAATATGAAATTTGTAAAATTCGTTTTTTAAGCAAGGGATAATTTTCGTTTTTCGTTCATGGTGATCACATTTTTTGAGAATTGAACTCAATTTTGAACCTGTTCTCATTACTAGGTGCAGTTTTTATTTTGTCTCGAGTGACTTTCAAAATGCATCGATCAATTTGCAAAATGTTTACGATAAAGCTTACGTTTTTTCACACTAGTTACTTGAAAATATCTGCAGATAATGTATATTTCAGGATGCGGTTTCTCGGCAATGTTCTAGAGATCATTGTTTTTTTTTATGATCAGAAGAGGCTTATATTTAAAATGTCTGCTACCCCATCCTAATTCGATCAATCTGCAGTTTACTATTACGCTTTACAGGTATATATTTTTCAAGTTTCAATATTGCCGATGTATGACAATATTTGTCGGAGACGCACTTCCGAGTATCGCCATACCGCCGATGGTGTTAATTGCAAGCATCGAACTTGTAGGGACTAGGTTGGTCTCGTGCTACTCTCGCGAATTCATGTAGACGAAATTCTTGTGATGTGATTTCATATTTACAGCATAACATTTATTAAGCGCTTTTAGTTACAATACTCATAGAGAATTTGAAATCAGCTATACGATATGATGTAAAGAGTGATGGGTTATTGCTTTTACCATTGTCTTTGATGTGCGAGTTTTCGAGGAAGTGATGACTCAATTTAAAAAAACTCGTTTTTTTGTTCTTAGGGTAAAATCCTAATTTGTAACATCTTTAACTATACAAAATGAAAAGAATATGATTTTAATGCTAACATTTTATCTTTTGTGGGCCAGAAAATATCAATTTTTTAATTTACCTTTCTTCAGTATGATGCCAGTAATATGTATAATGCAAGCATAACACAAAACCACAGTTTCAAAGAAATAATAGGTATTATATATTGGTTCGCAGTAAGGGTTAGAAAATAACACTTGATTGCCGGGAACAAAATCGTACCACATAGTGTGATGGGCCAAATTTATTGTAAAGATGCCTCGTCAAAATATAAATTTTTTCAAATTATATATGAGCCAGCTGTTCAGTCCTTGTGGATAGAAGGTTTGAAGTCTGTTAACTTCATCGATGTGTGATTTCCTATGATTTCGTGTTTATCACACATAATTTCTGGCAAATTGTCTCACAGTGAACATGTTTAATGTATTAATTAATTACCTAGGTTTATATTTTATTAAAAATTAATGACCAAATCTTTTACGTGATATAGATATATAGATATGTAGGCGGTGTGTAATTCTTTCAACGCAAATTCTTGTTTCACCCAAATCTGATGGTGGTATATTTGCCTTTAGCTTATTGAACAGGGAAAACCATGTTCATGCTACATCGCAAGATGTCATATGAACTTGCGTTACGATTGTTTTAATTTTTCATCGATATTAGTTACGTCGTGTGTGACTTTTCCCATTCGTATTACGAATGAAAATTAAGAACGCAATACGTCATAATTCTACTGTACAGGGTGGGAATTTAAATGTGTTTAGTATTAGCCTATTAATTTCTCAGAAAGTATCAGCCATGAGTAAATAAGCTTAGTTTCGTTTGTTGCGAAACTTCATGTTTCATTACCAACTTGAAGCGTTTTATTGTTGACCATCTAATTCAGGCGCAATGGTTTTCTGAGCGAGGATATTTTTTACTCATTTGCGCAAGATAAGTTTTCTAATTCTTTCCCACGTTGCACTTCGGGATATGAAAAGACAAACAGATATCGCTTATTTAGAAAGATAATTAATTGAAATATTGGTTATTTACAAAGGTAATTCATTTATGAAGTTTCCGTCGAAGCCCTTTTGTTCCAATTTAATAAATGACTGAGACCGCCATTGCTTTCGAGATATTTTTGGCATCTCTCATTTCCCTCATTACTTTCCTGATTAATTCAAGATTATCTATTAGAATTCTGACATTGATTGTGATCCGGTCACGAATATAACTAATATTCTGAACTTGTTAAAAAATTAATGAGAAAGATGCTAAACATGTCTCGAGAGCAATAGCGATCACAGTCCGTAGTTAAATTACAACAGAAGGGCTTCGACAGAACTTTGTTTTGAAAAAAAAGTTTAATACACTATCTCTGCAAATGAGTGATATCTGTTTTTCATATCCCAAAGTGCAACGTGGGGAGGAATTCAGAAAACTTTCATCTTGCGCACACAGAACATCATTGCGCTGAAGTTAGATGGTCGACAACAAAAAACTTGAAACCGTCAACAAAATAAATTTCGTAATAAATCAGACTACGCCCATTTCGCCAGGATTAATGTTTTTTGCATCATAAATACGTTGAAACCGGGTAAATTTTTTTGTTCTACTCTGTATTGCAGTCTCGTACAAACGCTGAACTTTTCCAGCGCCGACGACATATATTCTACAGGTGCTCAGGGGTTACAGAAGTATATTTACGTCAAAATCGGTGCTGAATAAATGCGAGTTCAATGGGATCGTCTTCTCAAGTGTTCATGACTCCTAAACGCGCCTTAAATAAGCTCAAGTTCCCAAGATATGCCGGAAGACTTGCATTTCATAGCGAAATTTCCCTGCATACCACATCTTAACTATACACACCGGATGTATGGATGAATCTCAGTATTGCATTTAAAGTACACGATTATGGCTAGGCTAGAATTTTGAGAGTTCTCTCAAATTTATGTTGCTTTTAATGTATGAAAATATTGATATCCCTGGTACATTTGAAGTTATATTCAATGAAGAATATAAAATTACTCGTATAGCACAGATTACATCCCTCTGCTTTTATTTCAACTAACTCGTGGATACTCGCAGCATGACGCTTCCGTACTCTGCAATAATCCACAGAATATAAACACGTAGATATTAGGTCCAATTATTTACTGTAAGTTATACATGAATCATAACGACAGAGGCACTTGTCATGCCACGCTTGATTTATGACGATGGAAGTAACCGTCAAGCCCTGCGACTTGGTATTGAGCTGAAGCGGAAACGTCGAAATCTTCACTGGGGGCGAGGAAATTATTTTTAGTCTGATACTTTCACTTTCTAACATGAGAACTCTTCATGAGTAAAGATGCTTCTGCATCTAGAGTACAGAGCCTCATGGTTCTCCGCATCAAGTAGCACGATTGTTTAGTGGTCGAGTTAAATTACAGTTCCAATTTGAACATATTTGGCTCCCTAATGTTTACTATAGTGAGTTTTAAGAATCAGTGTCACATAGATCAACTTTAAAATCGTTAAATTAATTATATCTTACCAAACTCGAATTTCCGAAAGAAATTATGATGTAGAATTATAGGTCGTTTTAGGTCTATGTTGCCAGAGTAACGAAATAGCAAGAATATATCGATTAGCTGGCTTTCACCTTCTACTTTGCACAAGACACTGAAATAACGACATGAACTTCCGCAAGCACCTAGCTAACGTACACGTATGCATTAAATACTATTTACATCATGAGGTAACACGTACATTTATCAACTGAAAACAGTTTCATCGAAAAGTGAAAGATTATAGGATTATGCAGTAGAATGAGTAAAGAACTCCACGCAATAAATGTAGGAGCTACCACTTCGGAGAAGTTGATTTCACTCTACGACACTACTCGTAGGCCTCTATCACTTCCGCAGCTACTGTAGGTAAGCAGGATTTGATACAAATTACTCGAGGCACGTGGATATCATTTAAATTATAAAAGCCTACAGTGAAATCAACTTCTCCAGTCAAAAATGTATATAACGGAACAGTGGCAATGACCATAAAATTATAATGCACATGATACCCGCACGGCGCGGGGTGTTAGCTTAATTTGTAAGAGAGAGCTCTCGTCATCAACTTATAAACGTTGTCTTAATATGTACAATGACACATCAACTTCAGAAAAAATCCATTAAGTAAACTATGCTAGACCGAACTACCATATCACAACATATCAAAGTAGAAACGTATCACCTCGCTTACGTCGAGTGATGGGACACCCGAGCAATCTATTAACCGTCGTCTCCGTCGCAGAGGAATGCATCGACAATTTACTACGCATGAACAAGGTCACAATTGTGAGCAGAGTCAACGACATCGTAACTTTTTACGAGACTTCGAGTAAGTAGATTCAACGGAGCGCAAGTTGTCGTCGCAGAGTAAAGATGACTAGAAGGAGACATCACTCGTCTGGCATTGACACCTGGCCTTCAAACGCTTATCATAAAATAAATATTTGAAAATGAAAGACCACAAAACAGAAAACGAAGATCGTCAGACACACCCTCACATATATGCTATAGCTACTAGACGAGGGTTTTGAAAATCGAATCCTACGGGAATGAAATGAAGACTCACAAGGGAGATTCGTACCTCACATGAAACTAGGCCTTAAGTAAAATTGTGACTTATAAAGAGATACAGCATACATTGAGCAGAAGAAGTGCTCCCATAATGCTTTTAACATTAAAATGTAAAACATAACTACACACGGCACAGTCATGATATTTTCATCACAAATTTTTCAATTTAATCAATACGATTTTAACTTGGTGCACTAACGACAATGGAAGAAAATATTTACCTACAGGTAAGATTGGGGATTAACCTTCGCCAAAACAATAGCCATCGTAAAATGCAAGTAGAGATGATTCTAAAAATTGAATTCAAACACTCGTACTCCGAGATTACTCTAGTAGTGGAATCAGATTAGCTTGCACATCATAAGCAGTAGTGTTGTGACTAGAATTCTAACTAAATGAAACAGTAAGGTTCCACGAATGCGAAGCCAAAACAAATCAATTCTAATGGAAGTACTGAATCGTAAGGAACCACCAAGTTACAACCACCTAGTACGATCTAGGACAAGAAAATAAGGTAACTAAACAACACAGATGGAAGGTCAGGAGAGAAATTATCACACACGCATACACACAAGGAATCAAGACGAAATTCTTTGTTTTCACCGTACTAAGAGCGATTAGAAGAAATGTGTAATTGAAAATCCGAATAACTAATTTGTAAATTATACATTTCTTTTTTCGACAATAAAGTTAACGTTAATGAACTGTAACACCAATACTCAGTTTAAACAAGAGATGGCTTCTATAAAACGAGATAAATGTGTAGATTACACTTACAAAAATGGTACATGATACAAATACTTTTCTTGACACTAACCATGATATCTAGAACGCAAAAAGTTACACAGTCAAGTTTATGTTAGATTAACATCACACTGGTTACCAGAGCGACATCTCTTGCCCTATAGCACGACAATGAAAACTGGGAAACTATGGACCCATTGTGACTGCAGGAAGCATCAAAGAACGATACCTGTTTGAGATAGGAAATTCTGGTCATTAAAACTAAACAGAAATATCTCTGAAAAAATATATGAATGGAGAGATCTTCAGATGAGTGGTTCTCTATGTTACAGTAAAAGCAATGAGGTACACATATCTCAACAGTTCTCAACACCTTTAAAAATCTTAAATTTACTATCGATTAAGTTGTCTCCCTATTCATCACATCCACTCAAAGCTATCTCGATAGTAAAACGCTACAACGAAGCAAACGTCAGACTTGTATTTACGAACTAACTCCTAGTACAGTCAAGGAAATTAGGGGTAAAATCAGTTATGTTTTAAAGTTTAGAATAATCCACTAAAAATTGGTGTTGACAGCCCAAATTTTTTAATGCTTTCTATTGAATAAATGCCATAATTTTCAAATGGTAAATCACGATCAACCCCTCAACACAAGTCTAGCGTAAAGCAATTATCGTTCAAGTATTATATTACCACCACTCTCGGCAACAAGTTCACATTCGGAAGGAAAAAACGATTTTTCGCAAAAAAGGGAGCAAGGAAAGGATGAACGAACTGTGTTCGGCTCGGCAGCACCCAAAAAATGAAAAAAGTAATCACTATTAGGTGCAGTGGCTTCGCTCAACTAGAGAGCGGCGGGAACGGTTTTGAGCGCAGTTTTACAACCCCCGTTGCACGAGACAAGGCCAGTTTAGAAAGTGTGAGCGTTGCGGCACACTCCACAGCCAAGCGCAAACTCTTCGCCAGTGGCGGGGTGCTGCACGTGCAGTGGGCACTCCGGACCCGTCAGCTGCACTCCCCGCGGACCTGTCAAAAAACGAATTGATTATTTGTTTACTTAAAGCTCCCTATTCACATGAAATGTGATCCAAAGAGAAGGAGGTACCATTCAGTATGGATTGCAAAAACGTAGAATCTATGTACAGATGTGTTCCAACACCGGATTCCCTACGAATAGAAACAGCAATTTACGAAGGAAGAAAAAAAAGATAAAGAGGAGATAACGAAGAAGGTACGAAAATTGAAAGAAGCAAGAGAGCTCGAAGGTCCCGAAATCCTATCTATAGTTGAGGAAACCTAATAGTGCTTCTCTGGGTTGCCAGTTCCCATAGCATAGTGTAGACAGCCCCAACTAACCCAACCCTATTGCCTATCGTATGCCACCTGAGGGACCGTAAAGCGAAACACTGCACGTTCTACATTTCAAGGGTCACCTCTGAGAGTGGGTGAGCAATAAAAATATTGCGGAAGTTCTCGCACAATGAAAGGCTGAATGATTATTACTAATGCTTTTTTCCCTGCACTATTTACACTCAGTTTTCAGATAAATAAACTCAAGTTTACAGACAATTATGCTAATCAAGTATAAACAAAAATATTGCACTATTTAGAATTTTAAAGTTCACTCAAAAAGCCGAAACAGTCAACTCTCATATCACACTGAAATAAGCAATGAAAATAATTAGAGCGAAAGTAGTGTTCTAATAATTTTTGAATTTTATTCATAATTTCCAATAATTCTTTCAAGTCACAGTAGAGCTCATCCCATTTAAATTTACATTCAGCAACCTTTCAACTGGCTGATTTTCTCAACATTTTCGACCAATATTGTACCAGTTAAGATATTCAGCCATTTGCTTACATATTAACCATGATCACACGTAAGTGACAGCGCACAAATTGCTCAGCACAAATCTGCCAAAAATAAACCAACAACATTATTAGAAGTGAAAATGCTTGATTACGCATAGCACAGGATCAGAAGGCTAATAAAAAAATTCAAATGTTCAGAATGAGAAATGTGTGTAAACTGTACGAAAATAATTCAATACATGATACAGAAACACGCTGACGCGCGGTCAGAATAACCACAAAATAATACAACTTACTGTTCCAACTAATTCTAATATTTCTGTGCTCGAAGACTTCTTTACGCCTTCCATAATAAGTGAACAATTCCTACTCAATATCCTAGTTCATTTTCACCCTTTCAATCACACGTTGGAGGAGCTAAACGTTCAGTTTCTTTTGACAGCTAATTGCTTACCTGCCGGACAGTGAGGAAGGTTATTCCTGCCGATGCTGGTGACTCTTTGGAAGTCATCATGGCACGCATTGCAGAAGTGAGTGGTACCAAAGCAGAAAAAGACGGCCACGGAGCAGCAGTAGCGACACTTGTACTCAAGGAAGTCCGTGCCGTGCTTGGGGCACATTTGTGCTCTGGACACGTCCGAGCAGCCACCGCACACCAGCTCCGTGGGGTCGTAGTCGTCTCCCGGGGCTGCCTCGGCGTCACACCGAGCCTCGCCTCCGTAGTAGGCCTGCATCAGTTAATGAAACATGAGCCACCAGCAACAGCTGCGCCGTTATGCATTAACAATTCAAAACAAGAAAAACAACAGTCGTTAGCATCATCGACAATTACATTTCATAAAAAAATTTATAAACAACTGTGGAAAAATAAGGAATATTTTTTGCTTGTGGAGGTAACTAGAGTTAACGGAAATGAAAATCCTAATATTCCGAGAACATTCATTTTATAGATATCTATCTCATTCAGCAAAAGTTGCGATATAGTCAATATTGCCGTCCTTCTCAAATCACGTGCGGAAACTTCAAAAAATATTAGGGCTTGAACGCGCTTAACTCAGTCTACTTTTTTGTTGCGGCTGCAAACTGAGTACTGATGCATTCTCTGAACTTTTAAAAATTTAACCGTGATTAAAAAATGAAGTAAATGTAACAATTACGGAGAAAATAGTACCTTTTTGCATTTGAAGCAAACGTAGTAAGCATATCTTTCCATGGCAAACACCGCTAATTCTTGAGCATTGCTGGCTGCAGCTGAGATTTCAGGCCGACTCACACCCTCGTACTCCATGCGCATGAGCGCCTTGCGCTTCACGTCTTCATACAGCACTCGGATAGGTGCCAAGGCTTCCTCCAGGGACCAGTGCTTGATGTTCATTTTACATATGGGACAGAGCGAGAAGGTGAAGGTGATTCGAGGTCCAGGCCAGCGCTTTTCCAACACAGTTCGGCAACAGTGGACATGGAATACATGACCACACTCGAGCTGGATAGCTGGAGCAGCGGAGAGCGCCTCAGAGAAGCAGATCATGCACATGTCGTCTGCGTCTTGACGGAGTAAAGGAGATGATGAACAGCCGTGTAGGCAAGGCAGACACACAGTCTCTCCTCGTATGCCACCGCACACGTGCCCACAGTCATGCATAACTGTGCAAGCGTCCTTGCTGTACTCTTGACACTCGGTAGCAGAGCAGACAGGAGTAGGTGATAATAAGCTCGTTTGTGCAGGAGATCCACAGAATCGACACTCAGAATTGTTCTCTTTGTCGTACCTCAAGCCTCCACCACTGCCGTCTGAGCGTAGCTCAAGCAGAGCTTTCAGCGTTGTGGAGTCTGCCAGAGCGAGAAGCCAGAAAAGTTTTGTGCGGCCGCATCCTTCGTGCAGATCCACTTTAATTGCTTGTTGCTGGTGACGAAGGATGGTACGATGATGCATTCTCCGACGTCTGTGCAAGTGCAGCACCTTATCACACTCGCCGCATAGCTGCCCACACTCGTCACACTGAACTAAGGCAATCGTCTCGCCATCGTCATGATTCTCGCATGTAGGACGAGACACTTCAGCCGCAGCAGTAGACACAGACCCGTCAGCGTTGACAGTCTTGGTGGTCTTTGTAATGGGCGCGCTGGTGCTAGACAGAGCATCCACGTGATCAGGGTGTAGAACACATAGAGAGGCGAGAGCGAGCCACAAAGTGGGCGTGCTGAGGCACACGTGAAGCGACGAGCAGTACTGATCACCTAATCGCGTCAAGTTGATGATATTCTCAGCAATGGCGCTTTTGGTAACTCGAGCCCAGGTATCAGAGATCTTCCCATGGGTCATGTCTCGGATGAGGCTGATGATGAGATCAGCTAGCTTCGGTGGTGCGCTGCCCTGCAGCCACCAGCGCGAGGAGCTGCGACTCGGTGGCGGCAGGAAAGTGGCCAGCGTAGCACTTGTCACGCTTGCCTTCCCAGCGGCGGTCGAAGGGCTCTCTTGTCCACCTTGCTTGTTGTTACCTGTGCCCTTCTGCTTCAGCTGTACCGTCAGCGATTTGGCGATTACCGCCAAAAATACGTCCAGTAATCCTTGCCTGAAAGAGCAATGGAATTCATTAACTTACAAAATCAAGAGTTTTACTAATCTATATAATGGGACACAGTAGTATGCAATATACGTATAAGAAGACTCAGCTAGTAAAAATTCTCCAGAAATCTTGTGTCAAATTGGTTGCGGTGCAGTGCACATTGATAATTAACTTAGAAATTTTGAAAGAAAAATTTAATGTGAAGCTTCATTAAAGAAACTATCACTTAGAAATGAGATAAATATCCAACCCATCCACTATACTTAAATTTTAACCTAGAAGTCTAATATTGAAAATGAAACGGTCGATAACGCTTTTAACACTGAGGTCAACCGTTTTTCAATATATACTTAGATTATATACTGTAGTACTGCGAGACTCCCCCTTGCGGCAACACTCGATTACTAGACAATTACAAAATTTTTTAGTTCTATATCTCAATCTCAGAATGCCGAGTCTCAATGGAGGAATGAAGGGAAAACTTTTCCATGATGAGATACCTGAAACAGTAGGCAAGAACTCACTTATGCATGTCGTATTCGGACTGGGTGTGAGGTGGAGAGGGCGTGGGCGGGTGCAGGGTGGGGAAGTTATGGTCGGGGAGGGACTCCACCCCCAGCAAGGCGGCCAGCGACCGCGGGGAGATGTCGGCCAGCATCCGGCGGAACAGCGACACCACCTGACCGGTCGGTCACACAGTTCACGTCTATGTACGACTGTGATAGCGAGGCTCGCTACGCCTGACTCGAGATGTCCTAGTCATCATCATTCTTTACAACACCACGCCTCATATGACTGTGGAATACGCTGATGTAAAATTATGTCCATTTGAATATGTAGCAGAGTTGATTCCCGCTGCAGAACAAATATTTACAAGAAATTATTCTTGGAATATACGAAAATGAGCAAGGGCTACGTTATCTTTCCACAAATAAAAAATCGTCCACAGCGTAATATCAAAACACTAAGAAGCCCAACAACCCTCTAACTGTAAGCTAAATAAATATGTATGTATAGTAAACATTTGTAATCATTTATTTAAAAATTGTGCAAACATCATATTATACAGAGAGTCCTGTAATACATAATTACAGAGACTTCATGCAACATTCGGATAAATTGATCATTTTAAATTCATTACCTAATTACATAAAAAATACTTAAATTTACAAGTTAAAATTTTTAACGTGTATTCAAACTTGTTACGTGAATCAATCAAAGTTTCTAACAGATTCTTTAGCTTTTTGACGATTTGCATGGTCTGTCTGACAATATTTTTAGAAATTTCTTGGACAATTTTCTCTTATTTCACTAGATACTATTGTTTTGAGACAGGATATTACAACAAAGATGAATACCACTATGGTAATATTGGTTACCAATGGTAATGAAAAACAAATTTTGAAATCATTCTATAGAATGACTAAAATTGAACACTCGCAAATATTTACGGTATATTACAGATGATGAACGTTCAGTGAAGGGATTTAATAGAAAATTTCTCTGTAGCATTGAGAAAGATACCCAATTCTGAGACAACCTGTAATTTTTCAGTTTGGATATATTTCTGAGCACGTGATAGATGAGAATTTATTTGGCAACCACACAAGAGTATCCCTAATTCAAACATACACGCGAAAATTAACCCTTTATATTCTACATCAATTAACACACCAGTAGTCTTTGGACATATACCGTACTTCCCATACATCGTACTCTGTTATTTTATTATCAAAAATATTTGTCTCAGGTTCATGACGCACAGACACCTGCCTCGTCACGCCTGTCGATCACGTCGTTGGGTGACATGTGTAGTCCCAAAAGAACGTTGGTGCTTTGCTATATTTAAACGCGTCGAAATCACGTAGACTCGTCGCAGACCAGGCGCCATCACATCTCAACTATCTCTCTCAACTCACACACTGTCACAAACCTGTCTCTGGACGCGAGCTGAGCCGGTATGTAAGAGGGACAGCAGATGGCGCAGTAAGCTGTCCTGGTGCGCCAGGTGGGCCCTTCCCACAGCAGACCCACTCAGAGCGAGAACCATGGACAGCATCTCAAAGCAGTAGGTGTCGGGCAAGGGATGCTTAAGGTGAGGGGATACAAGACCAGAGGCCGCGTGCAAGGAAGCACTTTCCTCAGACGGGCTCTTGTTGGTGTTTGAGTTGTTGCTGTTGGTCCAAGAATGCTGAGATGCAACGAGCAGCGCGGCCTCCCACTCTTCACGTACCTTCACGCCTTCTCGCTTGATGGCTTGCACGATGTGCGCACAAACCTAAAATAATTCAGGTGTTTTTATGATAATATAGCAACATAAATAAATGAAAAACCGGAATCTCATGATTAGAAAAATATACTTCATCTTACGTGAACATGTATTTGTATACTTAACCCTCTATAAAAAGCTACACTAAAGGAGTAGATGATAAACAGAACTTGAACTCATTGAATAGTAGACTGTTACAGAAATCTAAAACCATCAATAAGAATATAGCCCTCCATCCACATGGTAAAATAAACTAATGTCAGTGTTGGAAGGCATGATCCGTAATTCGCCGTAGGTGATTTTTACTTCCAACACAATTACTCTAGTACATTCGTATTATTACTCCTTGTTTAATCGAGTCACAACTCTCTAATTCACTTTATGTGAGACTTCATAACGAGAAATAGCACCTTCCACTACAGCAGTAAACCGAAGAGCGTCACTCTGAAGTAAACAGGATAAAAATCAGACCTGTTTCTGTAAGTGGGTAAGTTTGGAGCGCGAGAACAAGATCCCGACGACGTGTTCTCTGAGGTCATTATTCCTTTCAGGATCTTCAGGGAGGTCTGCCTGGCCCGTTGTGACCACGGCAGTCGAAGAAGAAGGGCCTGCTTTGGCGGCACTCTCGTGAACGCTCTTGTCAGCGTTGTCACCACCGTCTTGGCTCCGTATCAGCTTGCCGAACACCTGAATTTAAAAAACAACCATAACTGCTAAATGCAAACAATTTCGCAACACAATTTCTAAAGCAAATTTAAACTTTTTTAAGTGTATGAAACCCGCAAAGAGCATTAACAATAGTACATACATGACCAGCTATGAGATAGAAGAGATAGAAGTGACTTGACTGGTCAAAAGATCAGTTCTTACAGAAGGTGAACAGAACCGAGAGGTAAACCTAAACAAGATCCGAAAATCAGCCATGTTTTTGAGAGGCAACGCACAGGGTAAAACGCCACATAACCTTTGGGCATCAACCCAGAAACGCGCGCGCTTGTATTTGGTCACAAATTCTCATGAGTGACGCAAGGGTCACTCACGTCTTCGAAAAATAGAAAACGAAAATGAGGTATGCACATCCAATTGAGAGTAAAACACACACGAGATTTGTCCACACGCTTCTAACGATATGACCCAACCGGTCATTTTATCCCTTAAAGATTCCATCGTCGCAAGAAACGTGTTAAACCCTGGGCAGTCGAATATGTGTAGTATAGCTCCTCTGGTGAGCTCAGTAACTAGATATTTCTGGATGTGATATACGTCTGCAGGGCAACCAAAATACAAAAATACGCCTGACTTTTCTATTTCTATGTTTGGTTGGGCTTCTATATGGTTAGGTAATGCAATCTGCTCCAATTTATCTTGAAATAATCAGCGCATCCAAGATAAATAATCAGCGCTCTTACCACGCACTTTTCACTGACACGTGAAATATTAAACTTGAATAGGCTTTCCAGATACATCGCACTCTAGTAAGTGGAAAACTCAATTAAACAAGACAATCACGATCTTCAGTTTTTGGTTCCTTCAAATATCGAAGGAATCAAACTTGTGACTAACGCTAACATCTTTTCAGTTGCCTGGTAAAGTAGCAAATCCATCAAATTCTTCATACATGCATAAAGAAAAAGTCGAGTCTCACCTGTCCTGTGATGAGCCTGAAGACCTTGAGAGTTTCCTGCTCACACTCGCGATGCTGCAGCACCACCGCCGACTGCTGTTTCACCAGCTTACCGCGGACGGTGGTAGGCAGCCCTGCGTCTTCTGCTGGGGCGGCCGATGCTGCACCTGAGGACGGGCCTTCGCCGTCATCAGGTACGGGAGCTGACAATTCTCCTCCCAATATACGCACCTGACGCACTCTCACGCACGCGTCCGGACCTTTCAGCTCTATGAGCACGCACGTGTTCCCGGGGCCTGTTGGCAAGAGCAAGCCTTTAGAATAAAAATACCACAACTCCATAAGCTCTGACCAATGATGATTCTTTTTGGTCGAAACATACCGCCACACCAATGTTTTCTTGGAGCTTACATACGAGGTCATTGAACCTGTCCAAATATTTAGGATGAGATACACAAAAGGCGTACTATCACTGATGTTATTCTTCAAAATTAAATGAGGGAGAAGAGAGAAAACAGAAAAAATGCTGGCTCTTACAATAAATGCTGGAAACTTGGCGATGCGCATTTCAGGACACAAATGAGGACGGTAAATCTGAAACGTAGACCCTAAGGTTATCATCACATTGTTTTTGGCTCACAATCTTTAAAGCGTGAGCTACCAAACCTTACTTGACCCATGACTCTTTTTCAGCAAATCTGAGGTGCAGTGTTCAGTAAAGCGCAAGATGCAAGGCGATCAAGTTTTATGAACCCACAAATCGTCTACTCATTTCAACTATAAATGACCAACAAATATACCGACAACAGCTCAAAAATGACCCACAAACTGATGAAGGAGTGTCATTTGTTCATTATATCTACTTATTCATTTAGTGATGCTCTGTATATTTTTTCGACCTCTATCATAAGAAATTTTTCAAGTCCTACAAAGCTTGAGCGTGAGAGATCCAACGAGTTGAATAATGTAAATAAAAGATCAGTACAGTACTCAAATGAAGATAAAGAGAGGACCACTAAATAGATGCTAAGCCATTCCATAGCCTATCGGCCCCCGCCAGCCACATCGGGAAGTAAAGCTGGCGGGGGCCGATAGGCTATGGAATGGAATGGAATGGCTAAGCATTGACTTGGAGTTTACACCTGGAGCAGCCGCAGGCTTACAACTCACCCTCGAGCACCATGTGGAGCCACCCTGTGAAGCGAGAGTCCAGTTCTATTTGGCGCACCAAAGAGCTTTCTTCTCCTTTGCATGCTCGGAACACCACGTGATTTATCCGGGTCTGTGAACAACAAAAATACATTGACGTAATTTTTCATATTCTACATACCAATACTCAAGGAAGCATCAATCAAACATAATTATGGCACACAACAAACTATCGAGTTATTTCGTAATCGCACACACTTTAGTAACTTTTGAATCACTACTGAGTTTTCAGTCGTTGCAACACCAAGAGAAACCTGCCGACTTCTAAGATATTTCCTGCACAGTAGCGACGAAAATTTACTTGCTTGACTACTACTCAGACCACCATGCGTGAAGAAAAGTGAGTGGGGCTGACAGTGTACTCAACGAACCATCCCGAACATGATATTTCAGGAAAGTTGTATTTAAATTAAAGGTCTGGAGTTGGTGATACACCGGTGAGCGCTTGGTCTCCGTGGCAGACTAAGCAAAAGAAAGACCACCAGTGCATCCCACAGAGCTAAACGCAGCTATACGACAATACCAAAGTGAGCCCGTAAAGCCACTGCCATTTTGATTATCTAAAACCTGCGGAATTCGTGGGTCAGCTCAACATTACTCACACCAGTAACAAAAGGAGATGGTCAATGCAAGTGTTAGTTCACAGTAGACGAGCTCTACTCCGAAGATGGAAGAGCTGCTCTGCAGAAAACAAGGGCTCTTCGTAGTAAAACAAAAGCCTCTATAAATGCGACTCACGCCAAGGTCTCTGACGTTGTCGATATGTACGTAGATAACGGCGGGATGCACGCACGGCCTCCACGACACGGTGATGGTCTTGGTCTTGTTGCGGTCCTCATCGCCTGACTCCCAGAAGGTCTCGGTGGAGTAGTCCCTGAGGGAACCAATCATGGCAGGCCGCGACGACGTGCGTAGCTCGCAGTCGCACGTCAGGTCTACGAGGCGGTCCACAACGCTCGTCACCTGGTCACAAACATCTGATACTATGGTCTGTTTTTTATATACATGCAAGTGAGGCGGAATTACACAGACATAACACAGGCAGGGAGATCGTCAATCGATTCTCACGTAACGCTCTGAAATCGGATTGTTTTCAGTAGTTCTGGAAGTCTTCGAATGGTTCCCAGGACTATACTTTATACTGAGTTTTAAAAAAGAAATGATTCTCAACTTCACAATTCTTGTTCAAGTACTTGACATTATTACAGAAGACTAATTTTGTAAAAACTCCGATATTGACACTTGACAGCTACTGATCTAATTTCCTTGTAGCACGTAATTATACCTTTCTACAGATGCTTTTGATAATTTTATGCTATTGATACAAAAGACAAATTGTTCATTAAAACTCAACGTAGAACACTGATGAATCCTTCTCCAATAAGTAGTAAATTCAACAGCTCGTATTTTCGCTTTGGTAAGCTGTCGCCACAGGATCTGCCCGTTTCAACAAGACTAATTTAACTATACCTCTCCATGACCAGTCAAACCTAATCCAGACTCTGCAATCAAATGAAATAAGCCAAACAATCAGCCAGTTTGATGAAAGCCGATCAATAACCTATAACCCACAATGATTCCTCATATTTTCCGGTCTCTGGCGTAAACTTTCAATATTTTAAGTCATCGATATGCATATTAAAGCTCTTCTGCCACGCTAGGCTATATTGGAGAAAAAGAATTTTTCCAGTTGGAGATGAACAGGTCTGGAATTAAGGTTTTAAGCTTCACAACTCTCGTATCTTCCAGTCACCTCCAACTTTAACACGAGTTCACCTGTCATGCAGGTTGTTGTCACAGAAACAACAATAAAAACCAATTTGCCGAATGAGGAAATAGATTGGTGTCAAAGGACTGGTGACGATCATACCACCAGGTCTCCTCTAATAAAATCTCGCTTTCAGTAAAATATAAAAATAAGCACCATTCTTCACATAATCAACCCAAATCTTCAACTTAAAACTCACAACGCTATGGTTCTCACTCATTTAACAAACTTCGCTAATATCACTCCCTCATAGTATGTTCCAATCATACTGATATGTCCTCGGTTTTTGTCTACACGAGAGAAAATGTATCAATGGTGTGATACGATGTGACATAATGATGAAATTTTAGATTAGATTATTAGTTAGTTTAAAGTTCCGTACCCTCATCAAATGTAATCTATAGAAAGCGGAAAGAAGGGGCCATTTAACACGGACTATACAAAGAGTGAAATTTACGCAAAAAGGTGTGTTCCCACACAAGATTCTCTGGGCATAAAAGCAAGTTAAGAAGGAAGAGGAAGAAAAGCTAAAAAAATATAAGAGACAGCATGAAAATGGGAAAAAGGAAAGTGGGCACGAGAGACAGAAATCTCGAAGGCCTAGCTAAAACTGGGGTAACCTTAGAGTAACTGCCTGGGGACGCCACTCCCCATAGCACAGGATAGACAAACTTGACTAACCTAATCCTATTGTCTATCTTACGCCCCTGAGGTGAGATGAAATGTTAATTTCGTTGTTTGATGGCATAGGACTTTGGCAGCAACCCATAAATGGATCACTCAATTCGTGCCTGTTGCCAAGACCATCACCGTGTTTTGGCTCTCTCGTTAAAAATAGAAGACAAAGTGAATCGTTTCTTGAGAAAAATCAAAGGTATGGAACTTCTGACAGAGGTGAATTTCAAGAAATTATTGATNAAAACATCTGTGTAGTTGGTTTTGAGGAACTTAGTTGCGTCTTGCTTAGTTAGGAACTTAGTTGCGATAAAATTTTCACTCAAACTGTACTGTTCCATGGTTTTATCAAGAAGCTTTTCATAGAATTTTCAAAATTAGCTGTATCTGAAACTTACTTCTTATTCAATGACTGTATATGCAAGCAGATAGAAGGGCTATCTATGGGTAACCCTCTCGCCCCTACCTTNGGGAGAATATACGATTTTTATGTTTACGGTAAAGTTCATCGATATAGACCAATTTGATGTACAATACAGGAAAAGGGGTAGTGGAAATTCAAACCTTAGGCTTTTAATTGCGTACTTCCTCTGGAGCTGTGCACAATCAATTCAATAAAATGTAAAACAAAGAGCATTGGAAAAACCAGAAGTTAGACTGCAGTAAAATATTTCGTTTGGCCCTCAACTTCTTATTTAATCTGATAAAAGTTCGGTGAAGGAATTTTTATAAATAAAAGTTAGCAATCAGGATTCATGCATCAAAAATGGGAAAATGGATACTTAAACTTTTCATTACTAACTCCTTTTGAAAACCGTAAATTTCTGCAACAAAAACTATAAAATACTGCATCCTCCTCTTACGCTAATTCTCACTTTTTAGGGACTAAACTCACTAAAGATATCAAAGTTTGCTATGCTCCAGCCTGTTCTTCTTTGAATATGCCAGGCATAAGCCAGCAAACTGAGTTGTTTTGTGCTTGCGGGCAGGCATCTTTCAAATTTCAATATTTTCCTGCGCGATGCCCCGTGCAGTCACTTCAAGACATCCTCTTAAGATTAACTAAGTTAAATTTACTTACTTAGCCTTCCACTTTATGGTATTGCTTTCGTTACCGAACGCCATCATCACGCTTTTTGGTACCTATAATCTCCAGGCTCCAAAACGCCTCTTCTCATTCTAGGAAAACTTTTTCTTTTCTTAATTTAAGTCACGTTTGGTACGTGGTCTTCGCTCCTTCGAGGTCATAACTAACGTATTTTGGCTTCATGAATAGTGTATGCAGCGCTATTTGTGGCTTCGAATAGGCCCCATTGAACTGAAGTGACATCTATAAAATTGCTTCTGCTGAACGAGGATTTGTCATAGAAATACTTTTTTATGAGGCACTGCCTCCCTCATATGAATATTCTACAAGTTTCTGTTGGATTGTGATACTAGCGGATTTTTCTATAGCTCAAAATTACTTTATTAAATGAATAGAAAGATATCCGTATGCCTGATCAGCTTAAGCTTGAGCAGAATTCATAAAAACGAAGGACAGTTTGAGTGGAATTTGCAAAACTGACTTGAGACGATCACCGCCATCGGTCATGTAGTTAAAACAGGACTTGAACAAATATTTCTTACATCGTTCAAAAGCACGGCAGAAAAACACTCAAAATCTGCTGCATCCCAATGTAGTTATTTCAAATCTCGCCTCGTAATCCAAAAAAAACTCGTATTATATTTTAGACCGAGATATAAGTGAAGAAAACCGAATCATAGCAGGAATAAAACGTCACTGATTCGACGCTGGTGGCCTCACGCGTGAACAGCCATGATAAAGGAGGCCACCGAAGGCAAACCTAGCCCCCAAAAAAGCAGGCGTCTCCACGACACTTCCATATAACTACTTACAGACTAGCGACCCTCGACTTGAGCCGTGGACTCGGACTCAGACAGTGAATGCCGGAACAACTCAGTGTTTCTCTTGAGTAGTTGTCTCTATCAATAGCTTGAACGCTCAAACTAAGGAATAACCTCGTATGATAACGCAGAATAGTAGTTTTGAAGTCAAACGAAGCATTTACGGCTTCTTAACATGAATGTGTAATGGGAACTTTATGCTATCCATGTTATTATAAATGAATTGCATGGAAATCATCGTCCATAGTCAGACTATGCACGTATGCGGAAAAATATGCCCGATTTAACTGACTTTATGCCACAAATCACTCCGAATCTCTAATTCAACTAAAATAATGTTAATGAGCCGCATGAGGTGATTGAAAAATTCTTCGATGTTCGAGATGAAGCCTACGATCTTCAAAACTGAAGCCAGGCTTGCTTTTATTCTGTGAAGGGTCGTAAGGCCGCCCCCGGGTGCTGTATATTTATTCTCGGTCACTTTCATTTCACTCGAGCACATATTGAGTTTACTCCTCCTCAAAAATCTCGGTAAAACCTGCATCAAAAACGGAAGAAATTCTTCTACTCGTGATTTTGTGCGCAAAAATAGCAAGCGTCAGCAGCTCGGCTGATGAAGACTAGGACGGCGTCATGAGAAAGTGGGCCCCAAAATGTATTTACTGAATATTGCCCGCTTATGGAAAATTATGAACTGAATTTCACCCCCTTTATGATGAATTTTTCGTGATTTTGCCGTGGTACAAAATGCTTATTTGCGAAATAATGATCCATTGATTAGATGACTAGAATAGTATATGCGAGATAAACATATGTACACTATTTACGGTAGGGGCATCACAAATACTTTATAACAAGGGTAATCTTTTGAAAGTATATTTCCTAGAATCTTTACTGCACAAATAATAAAGCACATCCGTGATTAGAAACTAATGCCGCAAATAAAGAAACATTTATTCCATGGTACTATAAAAACTGGTAAATACTTATCTATCCCCGATAAATATTTAAGCGGACTGAAACGTTGAAGGCGTTATTTCCTGAAACGTTCAATGAATTTTAAAAACTCTAAAAACGGTCGCTGTATGAACATCGTCTTGTGCGCATTCTAATCCGGGAACAGACAATTGCGTAGAACGATAGAACTAAAACAACGTCTCAGTTTACTGATTTGCGCCGCTCACGCACCATTAAGCTTCTAGTAATGGTCGATTGCTTCGATCAAGAAACAAAATTGACCAAAAAATTTCTCATTCCAATGAAAATACCTGCCACCCTCAAGGTTTTAGTAAAGCTGCACGAAATGAATACAATATAATAAATGAACAATTAGCGGCGCGTGAATAACTGAGCGATAACCAAGCTCTGCGTTCCATCCCATTTAATTTTGTCTCATTTTGAAAGTGAACTGCCCAAATGTGCTGTTGTGACAATACGTTCAGTGACATGGGATGACGTCGAGGTGCTAAATAATAATTTGCAATTTTGTTCTCTTTCGCTGACGAGTCTCGCTTAAAGAGGAGACCTCGAGCCGTCGTGCTGCACAGCTGGAGCGAGCGAGTGTCTGACAGCCCTCATGCATTGCCACTCAGGGCACCCATCGTCGCGCTCACAATTACTGAGAGCCTATCCTTCAAAATTGTTCCAACATCTCAAAAAAACAATCATTGAATGTTTGTCTCCACGTGTAGGGTGATTATATGGTATTTTACACACATGAAATTTTTAATGAATGTAAGCCCACTTCCAAACGTGGTGCGATTTGATATAAGCTCTCGTATATAGACTTTTTCGAGCTTTCACAATTCGATCATCACTAAATTTTCAGTCAATGTTCCACGCACATTTATCATGTGAAATGCACCTAAGGGTATCGAACGTAAGAAGGGAAATGGAAGAAGACGGAATATGGCAAGCAATGGAAATCAAAGTGAACATACATGTTACCGTCATGAAATAAAGGGTTGATTAAATACGTTACGTGCTCGCACACGGTTAGAATTGACAATCGAAATTACGGCCTACAGCTCACAGCTGAAAAGTTCGGCAAATTGGGTGGCGGTGCCGCCCCAAACTCACAGGGAACCCGTGAGGGCTGGGTGGTGTGGCGTGAGGGCTGGGTGGTGTCGTGGCGTGAGGGCTGGGTGATGTCGTTATAGCTAACAATTTTGCGCTCGGATATTCGTAAAGGGTGCAATTGTGTTGCAGTAGCAGGAGATATCTTTATCTGGAGGAGCGAATGCCAGAATAGAAATGAATGAGAAATATAGAGTAATAAGTGGAGGATGAGTGCTGGCTCTATATTTGTATAATACTTCATGAAATAAATACTTCTATTTGATTATTTATACATCTTTCGACAATGTTGAGTATCTCATGACAATGCAGCGGTGGGAAATACATGTGAAAACTTATTTAATAAAATTTTGTGAACCACGACGATTCTGAAAGAAAGCACTGTCAAGAACTGTCATTGAACCTACCAAAATACTCGTTCATGAAGACTGCTGGGAATTACCATGATACACATGCAGTGAATACACTTCGGCTTGAAAATTTCGGAATGGCGAACACTCACCGAACCAACAGATAATTGACCGTGTTTGGTTGGTGTCTCACTCTGAAATCCACAGACGAACATTTCTATCCGTGAGTTCGGGAATTTTTCTTTAGCTTGAACGAAAACACACCCAACGACAACACATACATTTTACGTACAAAACTTGCTGCATCTTGTCTTGCATCGAATGTGCTGGTTTATCTCCATTTCTCTGTCCACTTTTTCTTTTGTTTTAAAGTTGAGATTGAGAGGGCTTGTCCAAATCTGTCGATCAGTGAGACTGTGCTTTATCGTCTCCAGGATCTCCGTCGCGCACACCCGGCACGGTGAGGTCCGTGTGCGTGCGGGCACGGCGCTACACGAACAAATCTACGAATTTTGAGGTAAAAAGTAGGGCAAAGAGATCCGCACCAAAAGAACTCATGCATTAAAATTAACTCTCCTTCATGTACAAACCAGACGTCGCGAGATCCTAGACTCGTCGCCAAAAATATAGATAAGTTAAATGTGGCACGGGGAACAGTGAAATGGCTTTCACCGTGCAATTCATTTCACTGTCCCCTTTACCACGCTTTACTGATTCATACTACAGAAGATAAGTCAAGGGACTAGAAATATATATTTTTATGTATAGGAAAGTTAATTTTAACTCATGACTCCCTTTAGGGCGGCTCTTTTTTGCCCTACTTTCTATCCTGCAACATTTCACTTCTTACAACCTGAACTTATGTGGAAATTTACGGGTTAGTGTAAGCGGTGCGTGCTGCCGGTTGACAAGTTGTGCATGAACTTTGAATGAACAGTACGTTCACGAGAATCAATTCAGTAATAAAATAACAGTACTCTGATGAGGCATTCAATAATGAGTGAGAGATTCATAGCTACCATACAGTGAGATGGTCTTTGAAAAATCGTTAGAACTAAATTTCTAATGTTCAATAGGATCAAAATACAACCACGTGAAAATAATTTCAAATAGTGAATCTATTGTGGCTTAAGTAACAATTAGTAATCCTAATGGGCCCTATTGTATAGATGATGACCGCTCAAACGTCCGTTCACTGACCTCCACGGACGCGTTCAACAACAACAATTACGAGCGCATGATAACAGTATTCATTTTAATTCATCTGAACTCGTGAAAACAATACCTCACTTTAAGTTCGCCCATCAAAATTTTATCTCCTGAGAAAGAAAGAATAATTTCAGGGTGCGATTGCAACGGCCAAAAATCAATCTGGCTGGCAAAGCCGGCCCAGCGTTGGCACCTAATCCGGCCGACAGGTTTACGGTCAAGAGCGGCGATATAGCGCTTCTCGCACTTCGCTCTAAATTAGCGGCGCCGCACAAAAAATCCTCAACCGCCAGCAGTTGCCTCACTCGACGTCTCGCCGTCTCCCGCACAGCAGAGCTCCAAAACTGCACTACGTCCCGCCAGGTATTTCCCGAACTTTAAAAACGATGCACCGCCATTACGTGCCCCTAGTACGGCTCTGTATGCACGGACCGCTTTTGGAAGAATGTTCTCTTTCCAAATCAAAACAAATGAATTCGTTCATTATTCTGTGAAGTGTTCTTAAAATTTACAGTTTAAATATTGCAGTATGAAAGTCCTTAAATAAACCTCTTTGCGTTCCCTTTAGGTATTCTGAAGCTTAAATATTTAAAAGCTCAGTGGACTTTGAATTTTACTGTTGAATTTTGACTATAACCAGTTTTAGTTAGTTCACAACTCATCTTTTTCAACCGCGGAAAACATTCACTCACTTCTGTTCATTTTACTTTAGAAGTATCGTAAAAGATAATGGTTTCAATCTTTCGTGAAATATCGTCGGCCATAAATTATTATAACACCCCGTTTATAGCTGCCACTCAGCCTCTGGAGCGTCTCATCAATCCCCAGAACACAAACAAAGAGCGTTCACATTTAAATTTTAATTAAAGTTTTCCAGCTTTGACGTCGGTCTAATGAACTCATTTTTGTTCGGAAAATTTTTGCGTTCCACGTAATCATAAAACGATGATAATTGCCTTACTGATGAGAATATAAGAATAATTTATTAGTAATGGCATACATTAGACATAAATTTGACATGAAAGGTTTTAAATGAACAAAGCATCCTGTCTATTGAATAATTATTCGATACCTTATGTGCGTTGAGTATTTTTACCATTAATATATCCGCTCATTAATACTTCGAAGAATTACAACAGCTTATTATCTTATCGAACTTTGGGCATTCATGAACGTACAATTCATTGAGAAATTTTTTTCATATCGGGTTGGAGACACCTTCCAATTGCATGCGTGCAGTGGAATTATAGAAATTGGGTAACTGCCCAAATTGTGCGATGTCATATTTAGGAATAACGTCATTTTCTTGTATGCATATCTTACACTCGGGCTGCCAGAGCTACGAAATAAGTACAGAATTCATCTGCTTCTCCCCCAAAACAGTGCCACTGAATTCTGTGAAGACCCGGCGGAAGAGAAGTTGCTGCAGCGGAGACGATAACAGTTTCTGCAGGTAATTTTTAATGGGAAGCACTCAAAAAATGTGGTAGAAAATTCCGTAGGCACTATGCCCTCTTGAAGCGCCTAACTTTAACAACTAAACTGCTTTAGCGTAAAAATTCGACTTGAACAACTACTGTGAGATCACCTCTGGCTCCAGCATATTACTCTTGGGCTCTTGATACACCCGGGACAGATTACTGTAAGCGGTAATAATTCAATAATGTTAAAAATAGAGACAGGGTAATGGTACCGAAAGGTACCCGTAGCGCTGCGATCAGTGTTATGTGTACTACTCAGGTAGTGACACTCTCTTGGAAGTACTACCCAGTTAAAAATTGCGCCCAGCACCGCGGGTGATCAGTAAGGCCAGTGGGCAGTAAGGCCCGCGACAGGGCAGATAGCCGCAGCAATTCAAGAGTAGACCAAACGTTCCCTGTGGCTGCACAGGACGGCGCAAATTCACAGCAGGCAAAATACACTCGGCCTCCGTCGTCTGAATAGAACCGCAAGGTGCAGTGGCCGCGCAGTCCAGCGCCGCCAGACTAGACCATCTGGAACGACAGGGTAAACTTCGAGAATATCATCCACGTACTGTGGCCGCACTAAGACATCAGTTGATTCATGTGTGGTTTGAAATCGGGTAGGTGTACATTAGAACACTGGTAGATTCAGTGCTGAGCAGAATTGCCGTCATTATTCGGGCTCGTGGAGGTCTTACACCATATTAGTGGCAGGTGACTAATTTTATCGTCCGGGGAGCCTATCTCAAGAAACTGTTTTTTAAAGCAAGGAATAACCGCTGGATCGAATAATAACACCACAGTTCCGCTTTCAATTTACATTAGCAGGTAGGTAGAAGTTGAGTCTCGTAATGCCTGAAGAAATGTGGACCTAACTTACATGTTTAAAGTAAAATTTATAAAATATAACCCAAGTTACTTTAATGTGCTGTGACTATGAGTAACGTGCGAAGTATACTAGAAATGTTGATATAATGTTCTTCTGAATGAACTCGATGTAATTCCGGATGCCTCTTAGTTTATCTAATATATTCTAGTGCACGTTTGAGGGCTCAAGAACACATTTCGGTGTTGCAAGCGATTATTTTGCCACTAAAAATACAGGCTTTTAATTTCTTCTGATCATTGTTACACTAAAGATTGCGAAACTCCCTTGTCCAGACCGGAGAATTGTTGTCAACTAGTCAAACGGCTCGAAAAGTTTTTATAGTTTTTTATTTTTAAATGATCGTGTCTAGTGTACGGTTCCCGGTGTAGACGGGAAATGAGCAAGAAGCTTTCCCGAACCCGAAAGAGACGAACGCTGAGAGAAAAAACGCATCGCGCTTGCCCACCGTTCAAAAAATAGTGAACGGGAATTTTGGACGAGAAAATCATCGATAAAATAAGGATCGCCAACTGGAATCGTCAGACATACATCGCTGAGAGACACACAAATACACAAATAATAAGGAATTCAGAGGAGCGAAAGAAGACGGTTGACCTGTTGAAGATGAACCACATTAAAATTTGATAAATGTCTACGGGGTATAGGGAAGCTCAGTATCAGAATTTGAATGTTTTATCTTGATTGTTCTTCTATTGCTACTGAGCAACAAATATTTACCGAGTATTAATCGAACCAAACCAAAAAAGTCGAACTATTTTCCGCACACCTATATATGTGATACATTTTTCACAAAATTAATGCCCAAATGTGCGTCATAAATGAATTACGATACCTTTTTCTGAGTCATATGGCAATATAAGGCCCACAAACACATGCCAGAATTGACTGACCCGGATAAGTCTACGGTATTTCATTTGAAAATTTAACTTACTCTGACAACCCAAGGATTCTGTTGGTGAACTGGGAATAAATTGGAAAATTCCAAATAGGTAAAATATGCGACTTGTTATCAGCTCTCCTGAATTGCTAATCATTCCAGGGAAAGATTTTCTGAGTTATCCGAAAACGTAATTGTACGAAGACGCATGATAAAAATGATTGAAACAGCACCTTCTCTCTGAACATTGAACAGACAGTTTGTCAAGAAATTATCATCCATCGAAAATTTATGCAAACCTTATCGTATTTACTTCATATCGTAAATTATTGTAGTATTAGCCAACGACGAACCCGTTGAAATAGACATACTTACTGAATTCTCATCGCCTAGTTCAAGTTCGCATTACTATTTCAAATGACTGTAGAGTATCAAAAATGTTTTGTTCAAATCAGAGCTGGGTATCTATGACGAATGGGATTCGCTGAGTCGTTCTCACAGTAACTTGGACGATCTAATCCATTCTTCCAGCAGCGCCGGAGCTGAACGGCCGCTGAGGCGGCAGCAGGCTTACAAAGCGTGAGTCGCTCGGTCACAGGGCATGTGAAAAATTGTGTACAGTTCTACCACCAGTCACACTTTCTTAGTTTATAGGTATTCAGTCGACATCGATAATTTGAAGTAAATTGAGGGATTGTATATACTTGGCCATTTCCTCAACCAACCACAGTACAGTTCAGGAACTGAAGCTCAATTTATTTTCTATTGATAAGTTACTTGCCACCTTATGAGCACTAAGATGTAATTTAAAAGGCAAGCAAACGATTTTTCCTCAGCTTTGTCTTCGCAACAGCTCATTTCTTACAAAGCAGCTGACCCCACCACACGAACCATCGACTGCTTACACCACTTAAAGCGTCGGCCGGCCTCCTCTTCCTCACACTTTGAAAGTTACGTACTCGTACAGGAGTGACTCCAAGTAACTCTGAGATCACGGCTCGTAAAACGGCTCTAAAGTCGCACCCCGCATTTCGCACGATTATTGCAATGCCACTCATGTACACCAGCCTGTGCCCCGTCGCAGTGCTCCAAGCCGCTCGACCTTCGCTGCCAACAATTTGGAGTTCCACTGAGTGATTAAACAATCAAATTGACAGCAGACGGAGCGCTTCAGCTGAGCATGAATCCATGGGAGGAAAGCTTGAACTTTCTAGCCTTAATTCTTAAGCGCGGACGTTATCAGCGTAGGAAAAAGCGGTGGGCAAAATCTTGTACCTCTCAAAACTTAATCAATTTTTACGTTCCTCTACTCAGAGTGGAAGTAGATCTATTGAAAATTATTATTTTGAGATTCCATCGTAGCCCATAATTTAAGCATGATCATTCAATAACAAAGCCGTATTAGGTCCCTGTGGTCTCCACCGTAGAACTGATGGTTCCATGTGATGTTATACGATGTGAATATACGTAAACTTACGTTATTTTAAGTTTTCCTGAATTCCTGGTTTCTCACATTTTTCAATAAATAACACCTTTTTCATTTGTTTTTTACCCTAATTCAGTTTTCTGGCTACAATTGGGAAAAAGCAAACAATTTTTTTTAGCACTGACTGTGTCCCAAGCCTCTGCTGTGAATACAATCGACGTTGCCAAAAGTCCAGCATTTTCGAAAAGTCCTCCAACTCAGATGTAGAAGTAGCGAACGGCACGATTGAACTAACTCAGTCAGGCATAAAAGTTATTCTAGGTTTTATACCTAAAGTACGTCAGAAGAGGGTGTAAACAATAACTCCACCATTGTTTACAATAGCCAAGAGCTCGACTTCCAAAATGATATTGAACAAAAATTGCCCAAGTTATCTTGTAAAAAATAATGAGGGCTCACGACAAATTTATTTAAATCCCACCACCATGTTTTGCTGGGAGTCAACAGCACTGACTGAACAAAAATTCTTCGTTGGAAGGCGACTGAACGTTTATATCATATCTGAAAGTCATTTTTAGGGATTGTATTGCGGAGAAAATGAGCTCTTTGTCGCCAGCTTTGAGATCGACAGGCTTAGTTACCATTTGAGTTTCATTTCATGCAGAGGTGAATTAAGAGCCGTCTTTGTGTCGTACAGCAGCGCTACTCAAGGTGTTCCTGCGCAGATGGGAGCAGGCTACTGGTACCAGTCAATATTCAAAGTAGTTTTGAGGCACATCAATCTATTTACCGTTACTATCACTGAAAGAGGACGAGATTGTTGTGACGGAAGCATAACTCTTAATTACCTCTCAGCTCTCAGCAGCACTAGTGGCTCAATACTCAGGGCTGAGTGCAGCGGCGCCACCTCAGCGTTTTCGAGCAAGTTTGCGTTCAAAGAACAGGCCTGTTAGGCGGTCCAAAACTTACACGTACTCCATCAAGTCTATGAATAATTTGTTAAGGTGTAATTACTGCTTGCTGCTCGCACAGAAATGCAGCGCCGCAAGAGCAAATAGTTTCATCTGATTTGAATGAGGTTACGCAGCCTCCTTTTTTCATGGCGGGGACGGCCGGGACCGTAGAAATTTGCAGCAGTATCGTCAGCCGAGCTATATTGAAATGTTAAACGAGGGAATTTTACGTTAAAAAGAAAAAAATTAGAAGTTCTAAAGCATCGGCAGAAATGAAATTGCCTTGACTACGACGTCAACACACATTTTTAGGGCAATCCTTTTTTTGTTCCTTCATTACGAATACCTTGAATCGAGAGACTAGTTGGACTGAACTCTTTCAGGGTTAATCATTCTCGAAATAACTGATGACGAACATTTCTTCACATTGAACAACATTTAATCGCTGGGAAAGGAAGAAACAAAAAAGCTTTGAGTAGAGTTTTGGTAGAAAGCAATGTTTGCACTTAACGAATGATTTTTTTGGCTGCCCCCGTCACGACGACTAGGCTCTACGGCCACACTCGCAGTCAATGTGACCCCGGTAATGTCCAAAAGTGAATTAAAATGCAATTGCACAGCAATTTTATACACGAAAAAATTGCTAAGTATCCGTTGGATATTCTTCGACCAAATATTCCGTTACATTTGGTTAAAAGTAAAAAATATGAGTCTGGTATACGTGAATGTTTTGTTTCCTGAGAGAAAAGTGAAGTTACAAACGGATTCATACAACTATTAAATTCTCTATGAAGCTTCATTTTATTTTGCTCATAAATGCAAGCAGCTACCGTTATATTACTCGCAAAATTCATCTCATTCCAAACGATACATAATTTAATTANAAAAAAAATACCTCGTATACACGGCATAAGACGACTTCGTCTGTATGGTTGAACATATATTTTTTGTACAATCAAGCTTCATTAAACGCTCTAAAAGTCTTTAATTATAAAGCTGAGAACGTCGGAATTTTGCTGTTTACAGATTCCGTTAGTAAAAATAAATCAACTTTTTAATAAAGTGTAGCGACTCAAATTCGAGCGCTTCTCCCAAATGAGCGTCTCGATATAATTATCGCTGAGATCTCAAGGCTCAAGTCCGGAAAAACAACCCAGACTCGAAGGTAAAAATGCGCGAGGTTGCAGACCTCGGAATACCTGGTAGCTGATGAGTTAAAATTTGCCTCGGCCAAAAGCTGCAGCTTCATTATATGAAATTTTACACGCCGCGCAGGAGCCAAGTGAGTAGTTTTTTTCTGGCAAAACATTAATACAACTGACCTCGTTTAAGTGAAGTTATAAGAACTAAAATTTTCAATGGTATGTATTAAATCAAGAAATGATGCTGACACAAATGCCTGAATTATTTCTCTCATTCATGCTTATGGCATGTATTTGTGCGCATCTGAAGTCGTACATGACGGAAAGTATGAATTCGAAATAAAGAATTGTCAATTCATACCGAAACGAAGGCAAATATATATTTTTGTGAAACTATACTTAGAGTACTCATACCTGGAAACTGGTTAAGTTTATTGTTTCTCTCTTAAATTCTGCGGCAAAATGCCTGCGGAGAATCCGTGTAGTGCGTCCTGCTTTTAAGGTAAATCGAAATTCTCATCATAATTTAGGTATTCTGAAACTATCGTCACATTCTAAGCTCTTTTGAGCCCACAGTCAACAGCTCATCACAGGTGACGACCTCAACGCTCCCTGTACAGGCCTCGGAGCAGAGCTGCACGCCCTCGTTTGATGGACGCCATCTGAAGGTTCCCTCATACGTAATATAAAATTTTTCAGTCAATCCATGAGGTGAAAATTTAAGAAAATGCCCAAACTTTGGCATGAAATTTAGCGCTGCTCAGTTCCAATCGTCGGCATGAAAAACAAAGCTCCATTCTAAATTGAAGCTAAACAGTTTGTTTCGTGAATAATAGTTACTGATGTGCTCTTGAATGCATTTTTTCTCAAGAACGCTGTTGGTTGTGCACAATTCCCGTCAACTATAATCTGATTATTGAGTGTTAGACTTTGCTGTTCTTAGTGCCCTATGAGCGCAGTGCGTCCCCTCAGGGCGGCTACTCACCCCTGCATCACGTCTGGAATTTCATTCAGTGGAGATTACTTGAAGTAGTTGACAATTTATAGTACTTGGAAGTGCACTATAGCAACAAACTTGCATTGTGATGGAAATCAGAAGTTTGGAAAGAAGTTGAGTAATCGCTCCGTGCTGTTCGATGTAATATCGAACTTTTTGAATTGAGCAATTTATGAAACAATTCCCGTTCTTCAATTCATCCTCTTCTTATTTCAGCAATCGCAATTTGAAAATATGCTCTAATTCCGTACAAAAACCATAGAGCTCCTCACAACCAGAATCTTATTCACCATGCTGGAAGTTACAGAAAATGCTCGCTAAACTTAGAGACAAAAAATCATATCATTCAAATAATTGCAAAAATGTAGTCGCATATTTTAATGTGGAATGTAATTAAAAATGAACAACGTTTTTACGATTTTTATAGACTTTATCGGCGCTTTAACAGTGTTATGGCAGTAGTTTCACTTCAAAATGAATAGTGCTTTGCATCTGCCATCTATCAGTTCATATATAAAATTATTTAATTTAAATAACTCTGTATTTACGCCTCCTATTTACTCTCGTTATAAATAACGACTCAAATCAACATGAACACTTTTAAGCGATGCTTCAATAGTAACATTCTCAATTGTAATAAGATGCACAAGAAAAAAGAGATTTTTTTATTTTTTAATGATACGAAGATTGTCAAAAGTATCTCACAGTAACTTTCCGCTAGTAAAAAGATAAGAAGCCACGGAGGTGTAGAGGCCGTACGTACGAGTAGCCGATCCTAATGCGTACGCTTGAAACTTTCCTTCCTGCAGAAGATGTCAGCTGTAGACATCCCGGGATCGAACATCAAATAAGCATAGTCCTCTCGTCACAAGCTTCGGTTACCCAAGACAGCCCCTTTTTCTCGAGAATTGACTGAAGAATTTGACCGTTTACTGTGACTGTCTCATCAGTGAGTGAGTATTCAAAATTTTAAGCCCTTTTTTATGCAGTAGCAGCCAATGCTATTACACTAGTCAACTTTTGTTTCTTGAATGTATATACTGTTACCCCTTTAGGAATATCTCGTGTAGAAGATTGATAAGCTACGTCATTGTGGATTTACATTTTAGGATTGTTCAAGTTTACTTAATCATGGACAAACGTTTTGACCTTCTAAAGTGTGATGCCATTTTTCTTGAACTTGAACGAGGATTTCTTTGCAATCTATTTCTGGCACAATGCTCAAATGACTCGGTGGAAACCGGCGGTGATTTACCTGAAATAATCGTACGAGAAATTGTCTCGTCGCATTGAAATCCAAACATAAAAAATTGTTTTGAACAACTGACTTGTGAAGTTATCGCTTTACTTCTGACTAGGCTTCATTTCAAAGCCATTAAAGATTCCGTTCCTCCCGTCTGCTTTACATGCCACCATTGAACGGTAGCCATGCACTTGCAAAATACATCAAAATGATCAAGTATGAAATAAAATGTTATAAATACGTTGAATTTCTAGTAAATCGCGGTGCAGTGTGATTCCTTTAAAACCGTTTAAATTTGACGGGAAAATCGACATGGCAAACCCGGTATGAGCTCGGACCAAGCTCAAGTCTCCCAGCGGGAGAATTTCAATAATATTTGTTCGAGCTCGGGGACTTTGTTTCTGTGGTTGGAGTTGCCTGAGTTTGAAAAATGCGCCTGAAAATCTATTGCTTGCCAATGGAAATGTTGGTACATCCGCAAAATTTTCGCAGAAAAATTAGCTAATTTAAGTTTCACAAACTAACCTCCCCGGACGAAAAATCAGTCACCTGCTATTTAATGTTGTGCAGAACCTCTACGAGCACGAAGAATGGCGGCAATTCTGCGCGACATTGAGCCTACAAGCGTGCTGATGTACACCTGATCGATTGTAAGCCACTCTTGCATCAAGTGATCTCGTAGTGCGGCCACAGTACGTGGACGATCTTCTTGACATCTAATTTGTTGTTCTAAGTAGTCACACAAATTTTCTATTGGGATCCCGTCTAGGGTCTTAGCTGGCCAATCTAAATCTGTGACATATCCTGAATGACTGTCATCCTAATTAATGACAGAAAAAACCCTATACATCCGGCAGTTGTCATCCTCGAAATGAGCTCGAAAAACAATGAGTGACTAATTAATTATTCGTCCGGGGAGCTTATTACAAGAATATCTTAATCAGCGGTTGTCAACTTGCTGTTGTCACCAATGATGCATCATTAAAACGAGCTTGCCTAAGATGCATTACAGCCTTGTTTGCTCCTCGGGCAGCCTTTGTAATTCTTTTTAATTAATGGGAAATGCAGTCAATCGAAGAAGAAAAAAATTGCCTTCCGGTAGACACCGGTCTAGCATCACAAGAGCAAGAGAACACCCCGCAGTTATCCGCACAAGCAGACAGCACTTTCCTTCGCTTCACATTCTGAAAGATCACTTTTGCCCCAACTCGTGCAAATGGATCCTGCGCTGTAGGCAGTGCCTCGTGTTCCTAGAATGATTCGTCTTTTTCTCCACTCGATGCGCTCAGCAGTTCATACAGAGTTCAATTAAAATTTGTGAGTGGAAATCTCCCTCCAGCCTCATACTTCCTGCTGATGTAAATAACGGTTCAAACACGCCCTCCAGCTTCTAATTAAGATCATAGATTAAAAAATTATACAGGAGCTTAGTACCGCTAATGAGGTTTTGAGTTAGTCAAAGCTTATGATCAACCTGAAATAAGATCAAAAAATATATTAATGAAATGTGAATTGAGCCAATCTACATAAAAATATCTGTAGCTTAAAATTGTAGATAAATTTTCATATTTTACCCGACCACTCACGCAATGAATACCATGCCCAGGGTATTAATACCATGCCCAGGGTATTTAGATTTAATTCCCCGTAGCACAACACATAAAGTAATAATATTGTACTATTTATCATTCACTGGAGGGTGAGTAGAGTTCTAATTCATGATCGTTCGTGCCCTAAGTCATGTCTAGACAACGCAATCCAAATTAACAGCCAATACCATACGAGGCTTTCCAAGCCGGTCAGGCAAACCTTAGACGCCAAAAACTAGTTTTGAGGAATCATTAGTCAAGGTCCGACAACGTAGATATTGTCACAACGCACACCGTAAATATTGTCACCAAATTTTCAGTTAATCACATATCAACGTATTTTGGTCTCATTTCGTAGAGTAGCCGCCCTAAATTATAGTTCAATGCATAGAAGAGAACATAACTACAGCAGGAAATGGATGTTCGAGCCCCTGGCGTCGTCTCGTGTCCTGTACGGAGTGCCTCAACGAAGACTGCGACCAGAGAGAATGTCGAGAACCTTGTGCTGTCGCCCCACTGTTGCATCACAAGCCAATATTTCCACGGTAGCAACTTCATAATAACTTCATTACATGCAGTTCAGCATGCGTTCCTTAAAATATGCCTTACTTGATCAAGCCCGGAGATAACTCGACCTGCTGGTCGTATATATACTTCTTCGCTCGTTTGCATCGCCTAAGTCTTAGGAAATAAGATATCACGCCCTCCAAAGCATGCTATACAGAGAAATATTTATGGATGTATGCACTCATGCTAGCGTGGCGTGAGCAGGTCACACTGCCAGAAAAACGAGGCAGCAATAAACTGAATGAGAGAAAAGTGTATAAATCATAATAATTTTACAATTAATTCTGTGTTTTGACAACATAAAAGTACGAGTAGTGGATACATTCGAGCGCGTTTAGATTTGTTTAGAACATCAAACATCTGTTGAACATCAACTTCAACAAATTGAATCAAGTAGGAAGAAAAAGACCCTTCAAGAGTCTTTTCAAGTACTTTTGGCACAACGTATCACAGTTACTGACGGCAATGTTAAAACTGAAGTCGGTTTATGTAATTTCTCGGCTGTAATGTCCTCTTTATGTCATTAGATATTTAGAAGAAGGGGGGGTCTAAAAAACAGATCCTGCAGTTCAAGGACTGAACGATTGTTAATTTTTGACGAAATTGTGTTGAAATGAGCTCAAATTGAATCAAATTATGAATTTGGAGATAACCTTTAAATTTACTTCTATTTAAATTTTGAAATAAGTTTGAATTAAAAAAGTGTAAGTCAACATAAGTTTAGTTAATTGTTATTAAGTACATGCATACCCCTTATTCAAATGTAGGCTACGAAACTACATGTTAAACTACACTCTAAGATGTTTGATGTACAGTATAATAATTGATTATTTAATAATCACGCACATTGGAAAGTTATAAAATTCTAACCCGTATCAACTTTGTATCTTTGCTGAATGCTTTCAGCGAATTAAATAATTATTTCCTGCCATTGTTGAACAATAATTTGTTAGCATTTTGGTGTCTCATTTGTCTCGTAGCATTTCATAATTAAAATACGTTGGTGAAAGCTCCACATCTTGCACGTTGCTGACAGGACTGCGGTTTACGGCACGAAGCCCAAGTTTTCTTGAACTGTTCTCACGTGAAGTGATTGTCTCAAAATTTTATTGGGCTGATTAAGTAGTGGAAGATGAGCAGTTTTTATCCCAAGCTCTAACGGTTCCATTAAGGAGTAGCCCTTCAAATGGTTCAGGCCACCGCAGACATTCTTGGACCATTTGGAGCCCTTGCAGTGCCGTAGAAGCGCGCCTATTGAACATATTTTTAAGCCCTGTGTAGTTTAAACTCGATCTCTAGTAGTATCAAGACACACAATCACAGAAGATTCCACGATAAAAAATTCCTCATCTTGCCTAATGAAAATTTTGTCAGCGGCATATCAAATTTCATCCTCTTTTTTCTATTTTACAAGTCATTCGTAAGATGTAAGGCGCCACTGCGATTATTGAACGAACGATCAGGATACAGCGGCTTGAATGACCACGTACACTCCTTTATAATTTTTGCGTCTCGGTGCACCAGCGACTGGACGAGGGACTCGAGGACTGCAAAAGAACATTCCAGGGTAACATTGTAAGGCCCACTGCACACCAGTGCACACTAGAGCAGCGCCGCACAGAACGTCGTTAGTCAAGCAGGATCAAACGCAGCCTGCAAAACAAGGAGTCTTTTAATAGCAACCATCAAAAATTGCACCGTTTAACTAACCATGGATAATGAAGGCCAATTTGCAGAGGCAGGCTGGCAGCGACGCAGCTGAGCGCGTTATTTAAGCTTTTCAGAGCGTAATTGAGTCATCAATAAGTCATTGGCCACGGCAACCGACAGTCATATTTTTGAGCTCGTAACGAGCGAATAACGAAGCATTTAGCGCAGTTCTGGTAATCGACTGGTCCTCCTGCGCAGCCAAATGGTGGAACGAACACGGTCCTCCGCGGTGTAAATTCTGATTAAAGGTGAAATGCGCGTAATGTGAGAACTTCTGCGCCCGCTGCTCAACATTAAGGGATGTTCATTATGATTTCCTGCTACTGCGCTGCTGTGTATTTTTAGAACAACGAAATACTACACAAACCAATTAAGGTTTGGTAATTATAATGTTCTATGGTTTCTATGCGATATAATTTTCGAACAATGAAATGCTACACAAATCAAGCAAGGATTAGTGATTATAATGTTCAGATATTATTCTACTATACGTACTCAAAACATCGAAATTTTACGTAAAACTTAAAGTAGTTAATGCCAATGTTCTATTGTTACTCTTCCCTCTTGAGACGTAGTTTGGTAAGCAACTGCTTTCGTACTTTCGATAGGTAAAACAATTAAACCTAGGCCATGATGTAACATTTGAAATTCGAGTCGTCATTACCCAGTCTTTTTTTCCCCGGCCCAGCGATAAGTCTATAAAATAACGGATAAAAATACGCGGGTGAGTAAAATTATAGATAATTATATGATTATTGATACTCTAGCGAAAAGTTCGACTGGGTACAATGGTTTGGACTGTGATCTCTAAGTACTTTCAACCCCTTCGCTGGCACGGACGAATCACCTCATTTTGACAAATTTATAATCCTCTATTTTGGGCAAAAAGACTCGCTAAGCTTTAGATTTGAGCATACAAGCATGAAATGAGGCTTATTCGTCCGTCCCAAACCTCTCCAGGTATTAGCTAGCTATTTCTGAGTCTAGTCACACATCTAGGAAATTGACAAAAATCATCGGAATATCGCACATGTCCGTCAAAAAACCTGCTGGTTAAGAAGTTAATGAAAAAATTATTTCACCAATAATAAATGTTGTAAAAAAGTAGAGTATAGATCCCAGACGTTACGTTTGTGCTGCTCTGAGCAGTTTCAGTTGAACTGTTCGCTACTAAAGCTCAACGCAGATGAACTATAGGCTAAGCATGTTCGAGTCATTACAATGCAGTTTTCCTCATTATTCATAAAAGTTGATTTTTAATGACGGGACCAAAAAAAGTATAACAACTTTTGAAATAATCGAATAATTTTGAAAAACTGAAGAGCGACAGAAGTCTATACAAGTTTCATTTTAATTACTTTTTGAAGACGCTATTCATTAAGTGCGGAGGCTGTCCATTATGGCACTAGTGAGTTCTGGTCCAATCCGCCGGATTTCTGCCTCGATGGGTGCCTTGAGTTGGTGTAGATCTGTAGACTCATCACGGTAAACTCTTGCCTCCAGGTATCCCCCAAAGATACAATAATATCAAATAAAACTTGTATGTCTCAAAATTTTAGAGATCTTTCATTGTTTAAATCCATTCAATATAATAAGAGTTGATGCAAATTCTTTTTAGGTTCCGTCATTAAAATCAGTTGACTTCACTTTTAATTTGTTAAAATAAAACAGTTAATGACGAATCTTCACGAAACAAGCCTTCATCTCATTTAATTAAACAATTTCATCATTATAAACAATTAATCACCACAAGTGTTATATTTGATAAGGTTATTTCTCAACTTTATACAATGGTTTATCATTGGTATATCTCACGTTCCATTCGGAACTCAGTCATCTTATATGTCAGGAAAAATATCACTTTCATCTTCTTCTGTTCTGAATCTGGTATGAATCCACCAATATACTTTCATTTTGAATTACTCTGGAGGACCATCTTCTCCTATGCACTCAACCATCTATGAGATGTTAGCCTGATCTCTTTATTTTCTAGCAAGAAACTCCGGTGCTTCTGCTCTCCGATTTTCCAACAACGCGAGAGAATTCATTAGCAAATCCCCTTGATCCTGAACTGGATGGAGAAAATCAGTGCACGCTGTTCACAGCCGACCATTTTTTATCAAAGCGTTGATTTCTTACAATTAACAAAACATTGGCGATGAGCAAACCCCTTGAGAGCTCTTGACACGATCATTCAATGCCTGAAGACAGTATCAGAAGACACCCAAATATAGTCATCGAATGCTATCTTTTATTCTCGATTCTGGAGTCAGGTCGGAAATCAAGAGACTGTGTTATCTCTCGAGGAACGGTACGGTACTTGGATTCATATCTGCAAGTCGTCTCCGATTTTCACAAATTTTCTTTATTTCCGACGTAGGTCCTAGACGCGCCATACTTCCGCATGAGGGGCTTCAGGTTACTTTAACCTAGGGTCACTTCGTTTTAACTTCGTTTCCGATATTTTTATGTCATTATTTCATATAGAAGTAAGAATTTGAGTAACACGGAATGTTGAACATTTTCAATTTACTCATTTTCACCAAGACAGAAAATAAACACAAAAAATGTGGTTTGAGAATATGGAGTTACGTTCTCAACTTTGATCTCAATACGAGCAAAATAACTCTGATTCATTGGTATCTCTGGAACTTCAGATGGACGAGAATGCTACCAGTCTGACAAGATAGACAACATGTCCCTTACAGTACAGCGCAGTACAGGCAATGATATTCATGTGTAATTGTTTTAACTTTATTCCTTCACTTTTGTAGACGAGGCTTAGGTTCTTCCTACCAATTCAAAGCATTCATAACTTTAGAATTTAGTTCACTTCTGTCAACTCCAAGAACGCATCTGAATGTGTTTTCGGCACATTCAATGAGCAGCAGTGCGTCAAAATGCATGGGAATTCCTAACCAATTCCGACGACTTGCATTGGAATGCTAACGACAGTCTCTTGCTCAGACTCGGAATTGGCGAATGATCCCAGCCGAGAACCTAGGCTCCGGCGGACGATTTTCTACCGGAGTTTGCCCTAGGATGCAAAGAGAGATCGCGTGAGGCAATGGACAGATCGCTATAGAAACTGCAAGATACCATCCATGGATCCACTCGGACTCGGTCCCTCATCCATTGAGACACCTTCGCAAACTTACTTCGCATGCATTGCTCAGGGATCATCGGTCTAGCTCAGATTCACCGATGATTATTCACGGATAAATATCCAGAGGATGCTAGGTTTAACCCTGATGTTTTAGAAGCCAACAAGTTCCAGATAAATTAAAGAATTCTTCGAGAATTTCAGTGTAGGTTCAGTGACATACCGTACGAGATCCATCAAAAGTAAATCCTTCTGTAAAGAACTTCGTACAAACTTGTGAGGAACTGCTCTCACCTGGCACGTCAGTCAGCAGTCATTGGTGTTCAGCGTCGCTTGCATCAGCGCTGCGATCACATCGCTAGTCGTTCTAACGCGATCGCCTCTAATAATACAATGCCATAAAACGAAACCTTAAAAAAATAAACACAGAAATTTCATTACATTTTTACGCATTTGTTTACCGATTTCAACACAATTGTTGCAAACTGGTAATTGACAACCACTGGTTTTATGGGAATTTGAAGTTTATTTTTTGTAAGACCAGGTCACTTGGCTGCAATAGTTCTCACTCATGGCCGGGAATGATCGAAATAACTGTAAAATTGTCAATTTGATGATGCTCCAGATACAAATTTCTCAGAATCATTCGCGATCACGATCTGAAATAGGCTTTAAATACTCCGAACATCGCCACTTATTTCTTGAAACGAGTGGTAAACTGGACAAGCTAAGCTCTCCTCACCTTTTGCGCAGCTGATTAATGCTTTAAAATCACTAGGTAGGCTGGGAATCTGCTCACGACTTAATTACTACCTTTACTACCCTCACTACCTTCCCTACCTTCACTACCCTCACTACCTTCAGGCATTTTAACTTTTTCCACGCGCTCTTGCAATCGCTGGCTTTTAAATGGATTCGCGTACACTGACATGGAACATTTACATCAGTTTTATTTTAAATCCTGTCAACATAGTTTTGATGGGCTTATTGCATAATTCAAGACCACGTCGGAAGTTCGAATTCAGAGCACGACGTCGGCGAAGCCCAGCACAGGCGTCACGGGTACAGAACACGAGGGGAAACACAAGGAGTTTCACGCGCTTATTCTTCCGGAGAATCATAAAGTTGGAGTAATCTCCTTCTTTTCACAGTTTGTCTCTAGTAACTTAAAAGGCAAGGGACCTGGGGGCACTTGGGCGTTGCCGGAATACGAAAAGTTCCAGCTTTTTTATTTACTATTGTTTTTATTTGCGTTTTCTCGTAGGGAAGCGTTGCATGCTCTGAGACCGTCTCACGGCACCGACAAACTTTTAAGGTTTGTTTCGTTGAGGTGACACTCTTGTACTAGAAAACTTTCGTGTGCATGGACGTTTTCTCTACGAGGGGGATAAAATGTTAGTGAGACACTGCATAACGAGTGACGAAGAAATAAAATAACTTTATCTTGTTTTCGCATGATTTGAAAATTGTCAACTGGAAATGTTCTGTGAACCTAACTAATGTTCGGTAAAACTGCAGTAGTCTGCATGGATCAATTGGAGCAATGCTGTGCATTTATTTCAATCCGCAAAGTGTACCTTAATCGTTGCGTAAAAATTTAAATGTCTAAAGCACAGGAGTGTTACCGGAATTTCTACCTATCGACCCGCTGTTAAAAGTGATAGCACCGTAAAGCTACGTACAATGGAATTGCTGGAAGGACCGCCCTTGGTAAGCTCGCAACACACAGATTGAACAGAATCAAATATGGCCGGAGGTGCAAGCAGAGTTTCCATTTTTAGGTTGTTGCCTAAGACCTTCGCCATCAGAATACTCAGAGAACATACGGTACATTTTTGACACACGAATAAGTGATGAACTTGTCACGGAAACGGCCGTCAAAAGTGAATCCTCGTTGAATTATAACACACTTCTGCGTGTGCTATGAGCAACAAAAATTTAGCTCTCTGACATTTTACTGTTGAACTGAAAATAAATGTTTACGACTGACTTCATTTTTTCAAGCATGGTGATACCTAGAAACCGACCAGTTAGCACTATTATTTTCAACTTATTAACATTCATAATTAAATATGTTGAGATTCGCTTGGATATTTCAACTAAGAAAAGGAAGACACAACTCTTAAGAAAATCATTGTTTACACTGAATGATTAAAATCAATAAAAATGAACGTTTCGGCCGATATCCGAGGTCATTTTCAACGCAGGAATAAGAACGAAAAGAAACTCAGTCAAAGAGTACTTAAAAATATGAAAGACAAAAAATCACATCATGAATTAACGATCTGAGTACGCTGATTGAATATCGTTTAAATTGGGCTTTAACTTGAAGAGGAAAAGAGATTCTAAAATTTTGAGTTCCGAGGGGTTACTATCTCTATCTTAAACTTTAAAATTTGAGAAACGAACCGGTACGTCACACTTACCTGCGTGAGTACGTAAGGCAGAACGGAAGAGTATGGATAAAGTGTTGTCGGCTCGGTAGCTTAGTCTAGTATGCTCAGAGACACGAACACTCAGGTTACGGTACGTAGAGCCCACGTATTCCGATGCACCATACTGCACACAACTATGTTTATGAAGAACGGAGCTGTGCATACGTTTTTCTTTGAGACGAGATGCTTGGTGGAACGGTCTTACAGTGGAAGCAAAGGGGGACTTAGGGCTGTGTGTTAGGTGTAGGCCGTGTTTATTTGTAGGGGGGTAGTGAGAAGCGACACCTGCAAACCGAGGCAGTTGAACTTGGCTCTATTTTGTTGACTTAATTCTGTACTGCTTATGAGTAGTGCGGAGGAAGAGTGGTGTTCATGTGTGGTGAGGTGAGCAGGTACACGGATAGTGCATTTTGGGATGTCACTTGGGAGGAGAATAGAGATAAGTGTGCTAGAATATATGAACTTCATGGAGAAATCAATATTTGTGGTAAACAGTTATAAAAAAACTAAATCTGTTGAACAAATGCATTCATTTTCATTACACAAAAAAAGAACTACATAATTTGACCCCCTGATTTTCAGAAATGTTTTAGTATTAACTTGCTGAATACGTTTTCAGTCCATGCACTTTCGAGCCGCACAAGCTCTTACATTGATCCCTGACAGTTATGAATTCCCTTGGATTGATTTGTTCTGCGAAAGGAACTCAGACCGCCGACCAGATCGCCATGTCTGCCTCGCAGCACACTTCCTCTCCTGCAGCCATCGTCCCCTACGGGCAGTCGGCAGTTAACACGGGCAGTAAGACGACAGTCGGTGACCCTCAACCGCTCGACTGCTGGAGAACGGGTTGGTTCTGCCTAAAAGTGGACACCTCAGCTTACCAGGCGTCATCAGGGAGGCGGTGTAGAATGTGTGATTTCAGCCTGGATTGGTGGCAGTGCCTTTTGAGGGTAGGACGATGTTACAGTCACGTCTTTTGTTCATATTGACTGTCTGACATAACGTCTAAGCCCACAAGTCTGCGAGCTTGGCATTCCAGATAAGCTTTGCTGCCATGAATGGCAATGCTCATCGCGACCACCAAGGCTTATCGCCGATGCTTATTTAAACAATTTATTTGGCAGACATGGAGAAATTATGGTGTAACTCGCTGCTTTCTGGATAGGAATCTGATACAGGACCTATGGAGCATCCTTACGGAGAAGTTATAGGTCACTGGGCAGCAATGCCCTACTAAAGATGTGAGTCGAACTCGTGACTATTGCTCAAATGATAACAAGAAATCAAAGTCTTCGAGAAACCGGACGCCTTTTTCCTTGATTTGTAATGATGGCTATTATTTAAAGTTTTAGTTGAGAAGTAAAATTAAACCTTAGTGTTTAAACTTTCAATTTGATTAAATTTTTCAAAAAGAATTCAAAGTTGTCATTCGCTTTAATTTCTGACTTGAATTTCATACTCTGACGTAAGGTTCTAGTGTGTTTACGCAGAAGTGGTACAATAATTACTGAAATAATTCATCGAAGTAACTGCCATTAGTTTTCGAAACAGCAGATTGTTCCAAAATTATAATTGAGCATTTGTATAAAAAATGTTCCATAGTTGTGCGGAATCCCTGAGTTACGGCAAAAAAATCTTATTTGCATATAAATTAAAAAGCACGGAACGAGTATAAGGAAAGAAAATGTTTCCTGAAATTGTGTTTGCTAGAACTGAAGTGTAGTCAGAGAAAAAATTACAATTTTTATTTGTTGTATTCGAAAACAGGAAGCGAGAATAATTCACTCAATGAATTTCAATGTCTAATCGGAAATTTTTGCATCGAAGTTTTTTTATCGCCGATGAATACTAACGAAGCTACTATTTTTGGCAGGGATTTTGAAGCATACCAATTATACCCGTTAAAAAATATACATATCACTCTTCACAATAAATGAAATTTCTTGAAAATGGAATACCACGAGCACCAAAACTCTATGCAGTGAAGCGGCCAGACTCGCACCGCCCTAGGGCGGCTCAGGAGGACGGCCGTGGAGAGGCACCCTGACACTGGCTGTCGCTCTGCAAATTCCGGGGAAGAAGAGGGGCGTTTTTGCGTAATTTGGTTACTGTGCCCCAAGCGCCGCGTGGGATTCAAGGCGATTTCTTTCCATGATTGAAACAATGTGCTTATTTTGTGGTGCCACAGGCCTCAGACTCGTTTGTGGCCGTTAGGACTGGCATCTGGACCGCTGAAAAGGTCGGCAAATCTGGATGAGAATTTGAGTAACCGAAAAGCTGAACATGAAATACATTGTAGCTTCTTACCTTGTTTGATTGATGACTGAAGTGTCCAAGACGTAAGTTTTACAGAGCTTGAGCTGACTTAAATAATAGAATTTGAACTGTCTGACCAACAATTCTCGTCTTCGAGTATTTTGAAAAGTTATGGCTCCAATTTTACGTTTAAAACTAAAAGCAAAAGAAAACGGATGAGGAAATCTGATGACAAGTTCTACACTATCCACTCTTAACTAGCTTGCTCTAGTTTTTTAAATGAAACATCAATTGACCTTTTCTAAACATACATATGAAATACCTGTAGCATAAGATTTTCTTCTTACGAAAAATAAATGACATTGATGATAAAATAACTGCTATTTTTTCATGTTGCAAAAGGATTCGCTCGTTCATTCAACGTAGGATGGGATTTTGGCAAGTTGTATTACTCCGAAAAATTTGTCGCATCCTGGTCAAATGGAGCTACACTTAAGTTGCGCAATTTTCTATATGTTTCCACATAACAACTTTGAAGAAAAAGAATATGGTAACGATTGTTGCACTTAGTGTCACTGGTAATCAATACTGCTCTTGCTCTCTCGTGACAAAAAGCAAGAATGATCCAGCTAGAAAAAACTACAAACCAAACTTCTGTTTTTGACAAAGGACAGATTATATATATAGGTTTGCACCATGCTGGTAAACCCGCCAGAGAAGTGTCTCAAATGATGGCTGTAGGACTCATAACTGTGCAAACAGATGGTAAAGATGGAAGATGTACAAGCCTTCATAACGTTCATGGACACACTATGTACAACTGTGAAAGAATCGTTTAATGACCCAAAACTGTCGAATTGAAGAATATAAGTTTATCATTCGATCTAAAATGTAAAAATTTTGATAGACGCATTATTTTGAGCACTAAAAAATAGCAAAGCATGAAATCGTATTCAAATAAATCATCGGCAAATTTTCTTCTAAATCGAAAAAAAACTATATTAATTTCAACACGTTTTACCATTGAATTTTCAATGCCTTACAACTACTGGCGTGGTAAGTGATGTGAGCAATGTGTGGTTTAAGCTTCCTTTTCCAAGGGAAGTACTCCCTGGTTACGTAATTGAAATGCCTTGCCTGAGCCGGGATACGAACCCTGACCATCACGCTAACCAGTACGCCATGGAGCCCATAAGCTTTTAAATGTTCATTTTGCACAACTATGCACAACGAAGCCGTAAAATATTATGAATATGCATCACATTGAAGTAAAAAGAAAACAAATGATTTTCTATGCTTCACACCAGGTAAGCTGTGTTCATTGTTTTATGACATCCACATGTATATTATACTAATATCATAAATGAGTGGTAAATATGTATATCATCATGTTTAAAATAAGCTTTTCCTCGTCCCTTAAAGGCCAACGGTGAAGTGAGAAAAAGGTGCGCTCTAATTATGAATTATTAGCTTAAAAGACATATCAGTACGGTATCAAAGCGTAGACGGAAATTATGTGCCCAAAAATTCATGAGCCACTCAACCCCAAATCCACAAACTCCCTCGCGTTCAATTCTGCGAACTAAAGCAACAGGGAACGTGAATGATTTGAAAAACGCAGCAAACGGTGTGAAGTTCGCCTGCCATCCGCGCGAAATGCGACTCCTGTTTTGGCACTTGGGAGGGCTTTTTCTGCCGGCCGCCTGTCCAATAATCAAAACATGATCAAAGTTAATTTCTCAGCTTTCATTGACCAGTCCATGAAAAAAAGGACTGAAAAATTGGATGCAGTTCATGGAAAACGAAACGAACAAAAAAATTATTTTGTCAGCTTTAGCTCATGTCCAATTTTTGAGGTATGTTGGGTATGAAGAGCTCATAGCAGTTTAAATAAAACAATATATTTCATAAAGTCTTAATCTCGCCGTTAACAGAAATTTAGGAAAATAAAGCACGAAGTGCAATATCCTGCGGCTTGACTTGAGAACCCTGGAGTGAGAAACGCTTGATATTTTGTGAGATTCTTTTATTCACATAGAGCATGCATGACATGTACTCACTGGATTTTGTTCAACTGGAATTCATTTATTTAGATTCTGTACTCAGATTAAAGCGATATTTCTATTTTTCACTCGGAACTATTTCTCAGCATCCGAGCAAAACGTCAGGATTAAAAAGGAGTCAAATACCATTAACTCTCCGCACAGCTATCAAACTCTCATGGCTGTAGAAATATTCTTTGAGTTCTATTGTTTGATATATTTATTGTTAATACATACGTTATTCATTTTTAGAGTTGAATCTTCTCACCCAAATTATCATTTTGACAGTATGATCTTGAACAAAATAAAGCTAAAACAATTCAGCCATGTCAGTAAGCAACGGCATACGGCGAGTGTTCAAGAAACTGACGCCATCTCGCGATGCTATCGAATATAAATGATCGCCGTACTTCTAGTCAGTCTTTTAAATTGTTTGGGGCCATTCCTCCTTCTCGTTTCTTGTTTTTTCCGTGGATAAAAGCACGACCCACTTCCCTCCCGAATTAAGTTGGAAATTATTGCCAGTGTTTATTACGTTGAAGAAATGCAATTTGATTTCTATCAGTGAGCAAGACGAGGCTGCACCAGGGCTGGCGAGCGAGATGGCTTCTGATTGCGGACAGAAAGCGCACAACCGGGGCAAGAAATGCGGACCGCGACCCCAGGGGCGTCCTCAGTCCGGCAGAGTCCTGCATGCCCGTGCCCTAGTTTGTGATGCATCATATTGTGCTGTGTATCTCAAAAAAATGATAGAATCACAATGTAATGTACCCTTTTCCTAAAGTACGTAATGTGTAGTGTTACCTCATTTTAAAACTTAAGCTAAATATGAGTTTTCTGTCGATTATGTTTTATATAATCCCATGCATTTTAAGTTGCTTTTTGAACAAATTCACAGCAGCTAACGTCTAAACAAAATGACCATGAATGATGGAATTTCCTTAAACTAATTTTGCAACGTCATTTATTGTGTTTGATACTAATTTATAACTGCTCTCAAACGAGGACACTGGGTTCTATGGGCTGATAACAACCAAAGTAACGTTGGAAAAGTGTTTCTTAAAGCACTAAATGTTTTTCTTAGAAGCACTGAGCCGCACCAGAGAAGACCTCACTTCCCAAATGATATTTCGAATTCTACATTAGACCTCAACTCGTCCATCTCAGCGCACACCAATTTTGGATAAACATTCTCTCAAATTGGTAGCATGTCCTAACGTACTCGTGATCACTTAATTATGCTGGTTAAACGTACGCGTCGCTAGGAACTTATGCTCGTTAAAAGTAAGTGCAGCAGGTGCTTATGCTATGCAGCTGTCAAACTACTCTACATCATGGCAGAAAAATGAAAGAACACACATTTAAGGTTTTGTAGAACGCTTTCACATAATTAAGTTTTCTCAGATTGGCTTACTAATAAATAATTTTAGAATTTGTTGCTTTAAATTTCATACCAGATTTAGGAAAATATCAAAACCAATTCTCAAATCAATGAATTCTATCTAACTATTGCACTTGCAAGTATCTTAACCTTACTAATGAATAAAAATGAAGATTAGGATTTTATTTCACAGCTGTGATACCTTCTGTAGCACAATATCTGATTACTAATTATTTTCAGATCTCATTTAAATTTATAACTATCATAGCTACATACTAAAACAGAATTTAAATTTCTATATACATCAGTTCAATCACAGTAAACAATCAGTAAGCGATAGCAGTTTTTGCGAGTTTGGATTCATCAACAGTAAAAAACTTTGCACTCAAATCTCGACCAGTAACCAAATCTTGTGGTGAGGATTGTACAGGGTGCTCAGAAAAGGTCGCACCCCTGTAAATCGTAAATTAATGTTTTATTTTTGAAGAAATAATTAAAAACTATATACCATTGGAAAGAGAAAATTTGGGAAATTTTATAAGTTTTAATACAGTTTTAAAAATAACATTTATAAGATGATTCCTATTCTGCGTAATATGTTCTTCACATCTTTGTTTCACACTAGTCATAACATTTTGCAATGTGGCACGACCAATATTGCTAATTTCCCTTAGAATATTATTTTTTAGTTCCTCGATATTTCCAGGGTTGTTTTTGTATTCATTTCCTCTTAAATAACCCCATGAAAAAAGATTGAGCGGAGTAAAGTCTGGAATTCGAGCAGGCCATTCAATGGAGCCTCTTTTTGAAACTAACCTGTTTGAAAACTCTTCCTTGAAATAAGCAATATTTGCATTTGCTGTATGAGTTCAGGTTTCATCATTTAAATCTCCCAAATTTTCTTTTTCCAATGGCTTGTAATTTTTAATTATTCCTTTCAAAATGAAACACTTATTTGAGATGTACAGGGGTGAGGTCTTTTCTGAACACCCTGTATCGAAATTGTGAAATTTAATTTCCGTCTTAATTTTTCTTAATCCGGAAGATCACAGTAAAATAAAATAAATGTTGTAAATAGATTCACAATGTATTATACGCTTCACTGATAATGGAATTGGTCTTGAAAATGTTTTGAAATCTGATGGAAAATATAATTTATCTGATTCTCAAATCATTCATTACTAAGTAAATGTGAAAACAATTTACATTCGAGAAAGCGTTGATAAAGTTATTAATGTATTTTGAAGTCATTGAATACATTCAGACTCAAAAACAAAGTAGAATTTCATTTCTAAGCAGATAAGAGGCTTAATGGGGTCTGTGAATCTTTCTTGTGAGAGATTCAAGGAGATATCGTTATCTTATCAGTGCGAACACATTTTGCAGTGAAGGGTGGAGAGGAAACTGTTCAAGAATTGCGCACTTTATTTTAACAGTTACTTATGTTAAGCACCGGGCAGTGAACTTAATAAAATACTTTGAAAAAATGAAATATTAGCTACGTGTACGAGTACAACAGTTCCTACGATTAAACTCCGACTATACTCCGACGGTTCCATCCCCACCGCCCCTTCTGAGGGACGTCTGTCGAGCATCCGAGGCAATATTCAGTGCACCATTCAAGGCAATATTCAGTACACCATGTTTTGCGCAATTCACACGCCAGTTACAGCGCAATAACAGCTTTATCCCTTTTATTATTGCGCCGTAAATGTTCATCGCGCTCCTCCAGCGTCCATCCTCTTTATTCCTGCAATAAAGATGTTTTAGTGATCTAATGACTGGGACACCGAGGCGCACTCCGCTCCCCGACCTGCTCGAGCTCAACGAAGGTGTCGAGTTATCGTCATCAGGGGGCGTGGCCATCGCAGGGGTACAAGGAGCGTTGTGGGTCCTCCACCATTCCACTTTAACTCATGTCAAATCCTAAATTATGTAATTGTTTATGTTAATTGAGCTTTTGGTGCATTTTTTCAACCTATATGAAGAGTTTTAGATGAAAAATGAGCACAGATGCTAAATTATCAAAACGATAGTTACTTTTTTCCATTATTTTTCCATTGAGATGCATGTATTAGTTGCGCCGTTGTAATTGAAACTACTTTTTATTCCCAGTGAAACAGTACTATTTATTATACAATGAGCATAACTTTCACTGACTGCCCCCCCCCATGCTGAGGCAGGAAGAGCATAAAACTTGTCGCTCGTAATAAGTCCCGTTTGTGTAGCATTCCCTCGTTAGTGAAAATGTCAAAATACTCTCCGTTTACGACGATGGTCATTCATTAAAATTACCAGAACCTTTAACTGTTATTATTGATTTCCCGCTAACTATGCTCATTTCCTCATATTTTTATTTGTCACTGCTCTAATATTCTTAGTTTTATAGTTTTATCATTTAAAATAAAACATCAGAGGTAAAATTAATATTGACCCAATGTTTCCGAGAAGTAATTTATTTTAAAACAGCAATAAATTCAGATTCTCATTTAAGAAAGGTTTTCATTCTACGATGCTCGTAAGTAAACGAAGCATCATAAACTCTATTTAGGTGACCACTCAGGACTCTGGAAGGTGAGAGGCCAACTGGCATCCCTCGCCATGCTTTGCGAAGAAAAAACTGGCAGCAGTATTACAGTGCTCTTTCTTGCTCCCTCCGCTGATGTTCTCTCACTGCACACGGGCTTACTCTGAAAAAAGAAATTTGCATCTTCGGAACAATCCGATTGAAAACCGTTTCATGAAAGTTGTCTTAATTCATTTTAGTGGTGAAAGGTTGTCTTAGAAGTGGTTGCTGTTTCATGAAATTTGTCTTAATTTACTTCAGTCAGAAGTAGTGAAGGTTGTCTTTGTCAGAAGTGGTTGCCGTTTCATGAAAGTTGTCTTAATTTACTTCAGTCAGAAGTAGTGAAGGTTTTTTTTGTCAGAAGTGGTTGCCGTTCCATGAGAGTTGCCTTAATTTACTTCAGTCAGGAGCGGTAACCTCACACCCTCTCTCAGAAGGAGGCCACTCTGGTACACCACCGGAAGCTGCAGGGCTGCGCATCTTCAGAGATAAATTTACAATTAGAATGACTTAGGTTCCTCTGAGAACGATCTAAGTTTTCATGGTGGTACGATGGATCGGGTATTTCGTGATCTTCTTCCATCTCATTCTTCATTCGAGTAAAAGATTTTGCTCTATTTCCATTAGGGGGCATTCCCCGACAATTACTTATAACCATGTCTCTACTCAACATATAAAAAAAAGCCAATTCAATCGCATAAATCTATTGTAGACGAAGTAAAATATTTGTATTTCATTTCCAAGTACTTCGATGGCTCAGTTCTTATTTATTTGCATTTTGAAAAAAAAATTATATTTTCTTCAACATTTGAACTATTTTTTTCGGTTCTTCTGAAGTATTCACTGTAAAGCTCTTGAGTTTTTGTCGTGCGATGGCTACAAAAAGCGAGTCCATAGCTGTATGGCACTCTTTTGAACATGATTTACAATGTATAATATAGCTAGCATTGATTTGAAACAGTCATTTCTACAAAAAATTTCACTTTCTGAAAAGCAGTTTTAACTAATTTTCACTCGATGAAGAATTAAGAATTTCTCCTCGATAGGTTTACTCAACTCACTACTCATACCTGCTTTTCCGGCGGCATCAACATGGCCAAAATTTTGCGCTCGGAAGAACGTTCGCAGTGCGCCACTAAATTCGTCCAGCCAACATGCACGGACGACTGACTGCGCGAAGCGACACTTTTTCTTCCATTCACACCAGTGTGGAACGACATGTCGCCCACAGAAGAATTTCGAAAACGTAATGAAAGGTGAATTTTGGTCCACACCCTGATTTTTTACCAAGGCCTGAAATTTAATTCACCGCCGTCATTAGGATGGAATCATTTGTGGTCACATGGGAGCTGCTTAGGCTTCGCAGTGCCAGCGACTGCGGGGCTTCACCGTCTCTGAATTGGTGCAAATGGACCTTTGCTAATGGGACTCCTGATATCAAAGAGCATTACAGTAACGCGTATTACGCGCTCTTCGACGTATCATTTCTGAGTAATGCTTCCCAGCAAACGCTTTAACTCATTTGGAAATGAAAACAGCACGTGTGAATGAATCCGGAACACCGAATTAACTCATCATACGAATTCATGAACACTCATCGAGAATTGATTCGCACTGCAACAAGATGGCATTACTGATGAATATGGCACCAAATGCAGCGCAGGTGATGATGGGATAAACTTCCAGTGAGGAGGTCCCAGCTTAGAGCATAACCAACTCAAAATCTATAAATTTCAAAGCGTGGTCCCAGGATTCGACGAAAGCTTTCTTACTCCTACAAGTGCAGGAGCAAAACATATTTGGTGAGAACCACTACTCTTAACAGTGAAAGCTCGGTAAAGTAGAATCCCGGTGTCGGAATCTCTCTCAGTCATGTGTACTGGAGATGTCATCATATTGAAAAGACGATGAATTCTGCACTTTACGGTCGTATTGAAAGCATGTCTGTTCGTTTCCGCGCCTGGAGCGTGCATTTGCGGAGGTCCTCATCATAGGTCTTGCACTCACAGCAGAGGCGGCACGCGAATGACTCTGTCAGGATAATGTAAACATCTTGACTTGCCAAGTCAATTGCAAGGTTTGATTCCCGTAAAAACTTCCGGCGTGTACTGAAGAACACGTCCGCTTTGAAAATAATTTCGAAATTGAATGGAAAAATCTGCGGAATATTCTTCACATGAAAAAAATTCACTGCTCCTTTGCCTCTCGACAACGAGCGTCGATTTGCACGAGCAATTTTTTTACTCCAGTTTTCCATAACTTGATTTAGCATGCTAATGGTTCTATTTTATTGTTATTCAACAAGCCTTTGAAATTGAAGATAACTTTTTATACGAAGTATGTAGCAGTAAATTGTATGTATGCTGATGGCTTCAACGTGGTCGAACGCTTATTATAATCACAAAGTAATAAACTACAAAATATTGCTAGCCATTGCTAGCAGTACCTTCAGTGGCTCAACTCAGGTGAACTACACTTAGTTAAAGGGCCGAGTAGAATTTAGAGTTAGGAAATCTATTGATGAAAATGCTGTGAGTTTAGAGATTCAGAAAGTGGTCATGATAAGGTAATTTTATTTATAATGAACAATAGAGTAAAGTGTCTTAACTTACGATTAGCTAATGCAAGAAACAAGTCAGTCAGAAATGTGATACGATCTGAAACCTCCGTGAATTAGTGATGTTGGACACAATTTCGTGAGTTACCACGTGAAGGCTCAAAAATTGTCGTGAATTAGAACTTTCCTGAATTAGGGATTCGGCACTTACGGCGCTGCACAGTACCCTGTACGAGCACAGATTCCTGCGTACCCTGTACGAGCACAGCTTCCTGCGTAAATAGGTGATGCGTCAGAACGTAGCTGTGCCAGTAAGTCCTGCACAGTGCCACGTATATTATATGAATCCTTGCTTAAAATGAAGTTTTTACCCGATCATGCAGATAACTTTCAGAGCAGCAAAGCGCTGACACCCTTTACAAGGTACTTCTCAGCAGAGCCGTGATTTTGTACGTTTATAAATCCGTGTGAAAATGTAGATTCTAACGTCGATTGCCTATATTATCGATACATTTCTTTACTGTCCCGTGCTTGAGAGGTTTTACGACCGATCGCATAATTTAACTTATATTTATAAGCAAGTGAAGATAGAAAAATAAACTTTTAGTGTATATTTACTCCAAATAAACAGTTCAACATTAATTGAAATGAAAACATAATATTCCAATACCTTTTACGAGCATATGTATAGCTCATTTAGTTAAATTTCCTAATTTTGTTCATGTTTCAAGAATTGCCAAGAAATTACTTTCCTTGACCCTCGTCTAATCATGGAACTCGATCAACACATCCACGAGAAGAAATATGAATCCCGTCAAATTCCTAACCATTGTTTTCTGCACCACGTAGTTCGAGACCACACCGCAGTTCAACACGCTCATAAAAGAAAAAGAATCTTTATTTATTCCAACACGTTTTACCGTTGGGTTTTAAATGCCTTGCAACTACTGGTGTGGTGGGGGATGTGAGGAATGTGGGGTTTAAACTTCCTTTTCCAAGGGAAGTACTCCGTGGTCACGTGAAAAGCCCCACTTGAGCCGAGGCTCGAACCCTTCTCCTTTCGGCTGCGAGGCCATCACGCTCACCACTACACCATGGAGCCTAGGGTGAAGTGGTCGTTAGTTTGATAATCGTGACCGAAATGTAGTGAAGGATCCAACTTTCAATTGGTTGCGAAACTTGATGACTTTTTTTAGGTCAAATCTAAAGAGTAGACTTATTGCAGAACTTGCTCAGCTTCATTTACAGCTGAAGGCAGCGCAGACAATCTCTCACGAACAGCTGTTGCAGCCTTAAATGCTTGGCTCTGCATCTTCTAATTACCCTGGGGCGATGCTTCCTCTGTCCCAGCTGCTGCAGCTGCTGTTCGCTTATTACATCTGAGCCGACACTACTCAAGCTGCGTGCCTCTGATGTACAGCCGCTACAGCTGCTGCAACTCAGATTCTGAATCACGTTTCGGGTGCTTGAATATGCGGCTCACAGAGTTCGTGAGGAGCGACATGAGCTGCGGCAACAAAATTTCATGACTGAGTATTCTCGGATAATGAGAAATGTTTATTTTTATTCCATACATTCCCTTTTGAAGATTTTTCGAAGATCAGAGGCTACGTGTTTATGTGCATTGTTCAATTTGGAGAAATGTTTATCTTCGAACGCCTAGTCAGTCTTTAAATGAAGTACGAGAGGCTGAACTGAGGAACTACCGATCAGTTAAACAGTTTATCACGGCCCTCTGAATCTCTGAAACTTTATTGAAAAATTCCTTCTCGCTGCTCACAGTGTAAAACCATTTTACTTACACTTTAAAAGTTCTCCAGGCACTCCTTCTACTCTAATTCCTGATGGAAATATCTGAGCTTATCCGAAACAAATTTCTGATCCGTTTCTGGCCTGTCTAACGGGGCCTCACTGAGAGTACGAGCAGCAATTTTGAGTATGTTTGCAATTTAATGTCAGCGATAAAATTTGCTTCATATTTTTAAAGCAATGAAATTCCGTTTTTGCCGATTTGGTTACAGGTGGAGGGGGCTTAAAATTTTTTTATTTGTATTACTCAAAATTTCGCTGAGTAAAGTACGTGTGACATGAGCTGGCTATAGTCCAACTCCTAGTTACTGTCATTAAAAAAGACCGGCTGTCCAGTACTGGATCTGAAATTGTTAACTTACGCTTCTGAGCTGTGAGGGTCTTGGCTGAGTCGCTAAATGAGGCCGCACCTTCCGACTACCGGTCGAGAATGTCTGTAAATGTCATATTTACGCTTTTGTCATACATCTTTTAGAAAAGAAGTAAGCTTGGTAAAGCATTAAAATCTTTACTTACTCTTTAGTTCAGCTGTTAAAAAACTTTTACGGTTTCTGGCTCGACATGATCATGGCTGAACTCTGACTGACGAATGATCTACCGACTCGGAATGCAGTGAGTGTCATTTGAACGAGTAGTCAATTAATTTTTAATTTATTTATCCCTGAAGCATCATACTTAACTTACAGTCTTGATATGATGGAATGTTCATCTCAATCTATTATTATTTCTAATTTCCGTGAATTTGCTAATGCATTTTTGCCACTACACTAGTTAAAGCAAATTTATCTTAGGCTAGAAGACGTCAATGTAGAATAATTATTCGCATATCTTTTGACGGTATGCAGCCCAAATTGTTGTGAGATCAAGACGGAATTACAAATGCAGATGCAGCAATCAATGCGGCGATGATCATATGTTTTTTCGTATTAGGATGTTGGCGCAGAGTGGTATGTGCAGGCTCTGTGCACAGGCTCGCATGGCCAATTCCTTCTTGTACGCTGACAGTCACACTATGGAAATTAATTTCCTGACTAGCTGAGACAAATATTTAGTGCCTTATTTCATTTCTTCATTTCAAGTGAGCAAAAAAATAGCTAGTTCGGAAAATTTTAAATTCTAAAACCATTTAAAACCTAAATTGTGAATTTTTCTTCCCATCACTCAAAGGGTCCCTCCTCTATTAACGTAGCTACGTTCTTTTCAAGTTCAATCAGTCGTGAGATAATCGATCACGGGCTCTTCGACACAGTAATACAACTGCTCCGTCTGAGAATGATTGAGAATTTTGGACGCTGCTGCTCACCGTGCTCGTCACAGAGCGCTGGTGTGATGCTTGTTAGAGACCTGCCCACTACTGATGAATTATATCCTGCTCAGAGGCATCATTACCAAATTTCTAATTTTATTTGCTTAAGACATACGCTTTTCCAGCTGCAGTTTGTTCTCTCTACGGAGTCCTACGAAGCAGCATACTTTTTTAATCGTCATTTTTTGACGATTGCTACTGAGAGCTTTGAAGATGCTCTTTTTTTAACGTCGTTGTTCTGTATGCGTAGTGTCGAATTATGCCGATAACGTGCGTGAGTGTTCGCGAGAGCTACATAGATCATATCGACTGCTTGGTAATAATTTATACAGATACGTGTAGAAAAAAGGTCATTCCCATTTGGATCTAAACGAAATAAATTACTTGAAGTTAAACAACATAAGTTGATACCTGTAGCAAAGAATTTTCAAATGCAACATGAGGGGCAAAGTGATGTTTGAATTACTGAGTGTAACAAAACTTGCCATCGCTAGGGGCGTTACAGCTGCGGAGGTCGCCAACTGCAGCAGGAGTCGCCAACTGCAGCAGGAGCCACTAACTGCAGCAGGATTCACCAACTGCAGCAGGAGTCACCAACTGCAGCAGGAGTCACCAACTGCAGCAGGAGTCACCAACTGAAACAAGGCTACCCACTGCAGGAGCAGTTAGCAACTGCAGCAGGCCAGCCAGCCCGTTATTAATGTGTCCCTCGTAAGTCTGCAGAGACGCTCAGCACCACCTGCTGCACCACCTGCGCTGCTTAATTGCCGCACCATCTGGGACGACGGGGTGGTAGGCTGTGGTGCTCAAGTGGGTGGTGGCTTTGGTGTGATATGACGGTGGTGGTGTCGCACGGAGCCGTGGTGGTGTGATATGACGGTGGTGGTGTCGCACGAAGCCGTGGTGGTGTGATATGACGGTGGTGCTGAAATGTGTGGTGTAGAGTTGCGCGGGTGGTGTAGGGGAAGAAGTTGTGGCAGCGTGGCAGAGTACGACAGAGATGAGGCGTTATGTGGCTACTGTGGGCAATATTTTCCGAAAAGCGGCTGAATAACGGAATCGTAAAGGTAACAGCAAAGTTACTCGTATATTTCGGAGTAGAGACTTTTAAACTTTTCCCGTTCCTGAAAGATTTCTTCATGATTTCGAGGAAACCTGGTCTACAAGCACGAGGCTGGTGAGCCATCAGGGCTCTGTGTGGCGCTGTCTCCAGCGGCGCACCTCAGCATCGTGCGAGACCACGCACCTGTTAATTGCAGTCAATCAGAATTGGAAGCGAACGAGTCTCAGAAACAAAACTGGTGACCGGATGATGCAATATTCCTAATTTCACTACACTTTGACCGTGACTTCATTTTCGAAGATTTTTTCGAAGGCGAGACGAAGATTGCAAGCACTTAATTTTGGGTTCCATTTTTAACATCGACTGCGAAATATCCCCCAGTTATCGAATTGGAAAATAACACATTTCGTAAAGATGTTAAAACAACTACACTGAATGATGTTCTCCTGGCATGTCCTTGCATCAGCGACGGTCGTTGGGTCAACACTCTGGAGGGTTGATGTTAGACTACGTCTAGCAACGATTATTGTTCTCTCTGTACGTGTGTTAAAATGCAAATTCTTTATAATAATTACGTGTTCAAAGTTGGACAGCAACTATAGCACCTGTTATTCAATTCTTCAGTACGAGTAGGGGGGAGTTTCTGATCATCAGTTCCATGGCATCCGTAACAAGTTTTTTGTGAAAAAGTATTCACATCGACGCTTCTATCAAATATAAATTTGTTCAGGTTTGTTTGATCATTTTAACAAATGAACGGAACTGTTAATAGGATTGCTCTGCTAGTTACATTAGCCAATAAGGAGCGTTTTTACAAGGGGAACAATGGACAATGTCACATGCTCGGCGACATTTCACCGCCCGACTCCGACTGATGCTGCCGCCTTTTCCGGCACAGAGCACCCCGTCAAAGTTCTATATTAAACTTTTAGATACGATCACGAAGTTCTGTTTGATCGGCAAGATTAGCTCGGGTCTAGAGATTGCTTTCTTGTTGGTAAACAAATAATACGTCACAACAGAGCAAATACTGAACGGTCAAATACCGCAGCTTGACTTGCCAGACCTGTCAAGTCCTTATTCATACTCAGACCAGACCTCTCATGTCCTTTTCAGTCTCAGATCAGACCTCTCATGTCCTTATTCATACTCAGACCCGACCTCTCATTTCTTTTTCAGTCTCAGACCAGACCTCTTATGTCCTTATTAATACTCAGATCAGACCTCTTACGCACTGACATGTTATTCATACTCAGACAAGACATCTTATGCACCAGACCTCCAATGCACTGACTCATGCATTTCGCTCCAACTACCCATTGCAATTTTTCGAACCGTTATCATATAAGTTATAAACCTATTGCTTTACATCGATTTAGTCGAAAATTTTAGTTCCAGTAATTATTTCTCCATATTTTCTCAGTATCTACGATATTACCTCGCCATTCATTTGCTAATACTTCCTTATGAAATATATTATTCATACTATTCTGATTTATTACCACCTTGTAAAGCAACGCATAAAATGAAGATTTTTCAAAGATCAAGTCTAATTCTATCTTTTGTAACGGAAACAAAAACTTTCTTGAGAGGGATGAAAATGCAAAAAACTGATTTGAGGATGAAATTTAACAAGGAAAATAGGGCTTAGATGGAAATCGTCCATGTTTTCTCCTGGTTGAACCAAAGTCTTAAATAATTATTGAAAATTGAAGGCAATAAAAAAATATTTCATTGTAAGTTAACCCTTTACTGCTCTACGTATCAAATTCGGTTTACTCAATATGATTAATTTCTCTTATTCATTATGTTTGAGTAAACAAACAGCAGTCTGCCTTCAAGATGCTTTGCCCGACTGTTTCTGTCTTGCTATGTTTGTTTATTTGTTTCGTACCCAGTGTACCAATGATTAAGCTCCCTTCAAAGGAAAATAGGCATCATATGAAAAACTGTTTGGCAAATAGGAAATAATTTGGGCAGTTGAGGGTTAACAAACATTTTCACCGGCCACCATCTCCGCTAACTAGTGAGCCCAGGTTCAAGTGAGGCAGATAGAGGCTTTACGATGGATTCTCTACGCCAAACTTTCTAAGAAGATGTCCAAAATAATTAACTAAGTTGCCTCCTGCTGATAAATGGCAACCAAGGTGTCCATCTGGAGAGCGAAGTTTGCGGTCATTTGATATCGCCAGTCTCGTCCCTACTTAGTCATTGTCCGAGTTTATGAAGCAAATTTAAGCCTCCACGACTGTACATTTCCTTCAAATTTTGTCATTTGTGGCCAATTGCTTAAAATCCTACGCGTGCACCCCCTGCATTATTGCAACATATCGTTTGTTTGTCCATTCCTGTCAGCATTTTTCAACATTTTATGACCGGATGATGGTCACGAGCGACGTTAAAGGTAACGTATTTGTTCCCTAATTCATGATGTCATGTTCTATTTCTGTACGAAAATATATTGCCCGACGCCTGTTCTATATTTTCGGAACAATACTTAGCAAAAAAACGATATTTGCAAAATATAAAATGTCAAACGGCTGATGACAAGTGCACAGGGACTCGGAAATTTTTTTTCTATGAAAACCTGCAATTCAGCTTTGCAGCGTTTTACAAGAAAATCGTAAATAGCGAGTCAGTCACGCGCAGCAACCATAAGACTTTCAGAGACCATTTTTTCAAGCCACTAGAACGACAAGAAGAAAGCCCGATTCTTCCACTCTGCAGAATTAAAACTTTCGTCCATTTGTGTCGCCGTTTGACGCGCGAAAGTCGTTGATGTTACAGTTGCAGATCATTTCGAATAGTTATGAATATTACTCTCGAACTCGCTCAGACTTGTCTCAGCTATGAAGTTATGTTCAGGCCATCGTAAGAAGGGACTCAGCCTCGTATGAAAGACGCATACTCAATTTTTTTCTTCTTAAGAAGAAATTTTAAATTTTTCGAATTGGTATCCTCACGAAAAATCGTTGCGATTTTGACGAATTAGCTTTTTTTCAGAATAAAAGTAATGATACGAAGTCCCTTCGGAAAACCCAAGTGTTGCCTCGGAATACAACCGGATCGAGACGCCAAAACTTGGGATTCAGTAAGCACGCCTCCTCACCAACGTGAGGCTGTTCTCGGTTCGATGACAGAAGCAGCAACAGAATTTGCCCGTGGAATAAAGTTTATCGAATGTAAAGTATTAATACTATTCTTGGGAATGATGAACGTTAAAGAAAGTGAGCAAACTTAACTCCAAACGCTTCGATACAGGCCTTACTACTCCTCTTTTACACATACTTTTTATCTGTTTTTTAATCCCAAAAATGACAGTTATTTTGATTAATAGACTGCATTCAGCTTTTTACGACACACTAGCAGCAGCAGTAGCAGCAGCAGTAGCAGTAGCAGCAGCAGTAGCAACAGCAGCAGCAGTAGCCGCAGCAGCAGCATGAAACGGTACCATCGGTCATTGCCGGTCCTTATAAGATTAAATAATTAATATCTTTAGCAGTTAAATTTCAGCAAATTTTGAAAACTTTGTGCATTCTTTCGATACACAATTAGCAAATAAATGACAGTATTCCAAGCGTGACTCTCGTTACGTATTAATTCGATAGAAATGGTCCTTTCAAACAATTACAGTCCATGCACTACACCGCGCAATAGACTCGAATTCAAATGTTTCATGGCGGCAGCCACGGACCCAAAGTGTTCTCAACCCTCGTTAGATTTTAATTACCAACACTCGTCACCAGCTCGGGGCAGTTCCGACCCAGCCCCTGCACTCTAATAAAGCCAAGGGCCAGCTTGGTTTTACGCCAGCATTTGCAAGAGCAATGAAGTGCGACAATAAATCGCCCTTTTCCATCCATTGCTTCTCAGATTTCCTTGAAATTACATCGATTTTCTACAACAACGCAACCCTCAACATCAGCCACGGCACCTGACAGCGTGAAGGCCAGTCCACACTATCAATCTTTGGAGGGAATTTCGTGTTTTTTCAACTCCCCGCGAACACGAACACTCCTTGCGCGCTGGCATATTTCGGTGTGTTCTTGTTTTCCATGTTGGAAAATATTGTCCTATGAACCTATTTGAATGAAGGATTAGGTAATTTAACATAAAAAGTTGCTGGCAGCGGCTGCATAAATAGTAGCTGAAAACCTGACGGCATGACATTAGAAGATAGACGACTTCAGATTTTTCTAACACGAGTAAAAACGTCATTACCTATAAAAACTAACACCTACATTATTAACAACTGCCAAAAAATAAAATTAAAACACTAGCATACATCAACATTATACACGTATTCAAGGGGCAGTCGTTTGTTTATATTTTGCACTCGTACACCTTCATGCGGCCGAAAGCACAGTTTGGACACGATTCAAAAGAGTTTGTGTCTTTGCTTGCGTTTTGGTGTGTTCGTGAGTGAAGAAGAGTTTGATAGTGTAAACATGGCTTAAGACATACCCTAGCATGTCGTTCCAAGATTTGCTTGGCTAACAACGGTGGAAAAATTTGCTCAGCAGTAAGAGTTTCCAGCCTCCATCTCGACACTCATCCCATGCCATGCCTCCACGAACGAAAGCCTCATACGTTGCATTGTAAAATGCTGCATTGGGAGTGGCCAATTTACTTTATTGCTGGCGTCGAAGCTACATAAAATCTATTACGCAGTTAAATAAACATTTACCTCTTTGAAAGTATTGCCAACAATGAATCAAAATTTTTATCTGTTCAATCTCAATTTGTACCACAGCGCGTCGTATAACGTAACAGTAGCCCAACGGGTCACGTACAAAGGGAACAATTTTGTTGAAACTTGCTAGACAGAATTTTTCCCAACCCTTGCAGTAAGTCCCACAAAGAGCTACGTTGCGCACTCAAAAAAAGCTTTCGATCCCAGCTGCGGGTGCGGAACAAACTGTCCCACATGAAATAAACGCGTCATTGAAGAATTCCGAGAGAAATGTCACACGTTAGTTTAGGTCTCAAAAATGGGAAATGTACGCTAAAGCCTTAATAGAAAGTAACCAAATAAGTATTATCTTTATTGTTCGAATTTGTTGTCAATAACTACTGTATTCACAGCTGTTTCATTTGCAATAAGCTACAGCTGAATTCTCTGCAAACGTCATGACTTAAATTTTTGCAAACTAGGACTTTCACGCTAGAATGAATTCCTACTTTAGTTACACCACGACGTCTCCTGTTCTGAGTGCGCAGTCAAATTTTTACTTAGATGTTGCAATTACACGTCCCTACCAAGTAATATGTTAAATTTATCGCAGCGTAATCGTACAGTGCCCGAGTATTGAAATAAATCGTTTTCCCCGAAACGTCGTCAGGCAGGTAAGGTCAAACCGACTGGGGCTGCTTGCATCAGCTGATTAGCAGCGGCTGTACTGTCGTCATGTGCAATTATGGCATCATTGGCGAATTTCAGGCCCTGGATATATGAAAGGGGCACGCATACTGAAGTCACTTGCCACCGTTCGCCACGATTCCGTGATTGCCATGTGGCGTAAAATCGATGGCAGCTGCGTCAGACAGATTGAAGTGAGTTCGTTCCTCCTTACATTTACGCTCAGACTGTGGCGGACAGAACGACGTAGGTCTAAATGTAGAACCTGCGTAGCATTATTTAAAAAAACTCAAAATCACTGGCTAATTTTTTCTTAAAAAGAAATTCATTAACAAATTTGATTTTGCATCGAACAAGCATTTGATAAAATCAACTGTAAAACGCAACACCAATTTCCTGCCGTCGCACCTCGCAGTGCAGCACTGAAGCCTCTAACGAGAGCTCGCACGCCCATGGACAGCGCAGTGACCCAGAGCGCGGCGGCCCTCATCCTTGAAACGAACTAGGGCGAAATCTCATCCTTATCCACCGCCATCTCAATATCGCCCGAAAGTGAGAAGCGAATTGTTTCGGTAACGCAGTAAGCACTGGTGATGAGTTGACTAACTAACTTTTTAACTTTGTTGAAGGGCGCAACGATGGCCATTTTAAGTCGCAGCTCCAGTTCTGATAAGGTGTCCGAACTTTCCGCATCAACTCCAGTACGAGCGAGCGAGAGAGAGAGAGAAAGCCTGAAATCTCAAGACAACCTCGAGTTACTTTCAAGACATGGAATGCTAAAGACGTCCAACTGGTATTTCATCATTCTTTTTCTGATACCCTAAAAAAATGTTTGAGATTTATATCTTTACAGTCCAGTGAATTACACTGCTAACTATGAAATAAATGTTCCAACTAGGCAAAGATTTGCAATATACGAGCATTGAAACTAAAATATGTAGAAGTACATGTTACCTCCACTAGCATGTGATGCCCTATATATAATAATGGTTTTCTAAAGCCTCTTTGATAACATTATAAAATCGAAATAAAAGAACATTTTATGATAAATGACGTCATGGTTGAAGATTCCAAAATTTCCAGCAGTTGAAGTTTGCCGTGGCATTACGTTTACATCAATTGAGAAGATGTAAACTGATCGTAATGACACCAAGGAAATAATTGTCTAGCTCTCATTTTTAACGCAAATTTGACAGTTATGAAATGAATATGACAATCATAAAAAGTTCAAGTAAAAGTGTTCATCTTAGAACACTGTATACTCTTTGAGAGGCCTCAAAACTAAATAAAACTGCCTAAGAATGAGTGTTCGTCAAGGTGTGAGGTTTTGATGACTAAAAAAATGTACAAAGCATAAAATCCTTTAAAAAGAAATCCATATCGGACGCAATTTATGTAATACTTTTTATCGGTATTTGCTGAATTTTTTACATTTCATCGAAACTTTGGAGATGAGGCTGACGCTGAGGATGCAGGTCGCAGTTAGATTCCTCAACTCCTCATGATGACATTTAATTACCCCTAATTCACTAGTACGTATTTAGGGTCGATTTTCAAGTCAAAGAAATGGTGCTTTTAAGTCTTTCCAAAGGTGTTTTCAGCTCTCTTGAAATGCGTTTTCAAATTTTTGGAAAGGTGCTTTTATCTTTGAAATGGTGTTGCAAGGTCTTTGGAAAGATATTTTTAACTATTTGGAAAGGTATTTTTACACTGGCGACTAATGAGGCAACGGCCACGTCAGTGTGTGGGCTAAAATCTGAACTCTGGATGGAAATGAAACATAGCACGCGTATCACCACATTAGTACACCCACTCGAGTGTCGCTGTGACTCCTCATGTGAAAATGTGTTCAGTGGCCGTCATGCAGTGCTCAACGGGGCCGAAAGACTTGCCTCTACAGCTACACAACCTATTTCAAAGAATGTTCTGCACCAATAGATACGAAAATGGTCTTACAATGATAGCCATGCTCAAATAGGAAAAGTAGGCTCTGAAACATTCTCAATATTTTAAAATAATAATATTATCGTAAAAATTCCAGTTTCAGCCAATATTAGCCAACACTAGTTAACGCCAGCCAATACCAGCAAACACCAGCCAGCACTAGTCAACACCAGCCACCACTAGTCATCACTAGCCAACACCAGCCAACACTAGCCAAAACCAGCCAACTCTAGTCAACACAGGGGGTCTAGAACCTAGCAAAGATGTTACCGAAGACTTTGGTGATCGAAATGAATTTATTGAATGCCTCACTGCAACTTCTTGTTAGTACTCCATGCTCTCTCCACCCATACCAAGTTGAATGTCTGAACAAGCGCTTTGTGCTCATCAAAATCAATTTTAGATCCCGTCGTCGCAAGTGCAACCTCAGGGCCCCTGGACCAACATTTGCTTGCTCCCGTGACCGTGAATGGATCATGAATAACTGAAAAGAAAGCCGGGAAGATGTTCAAGTCCATTGTCTTTAATTTTCTTGGCAACTACGGTAGTTCTGAGCACGAACAAGTTGTCGAGAACCTCTTCGAGAGCTGCAGAGCTATTCGTGTATCCATGTTCGTTGTAAAAATGCACTTACTCATTTTCGCTTGGATTACTCTGGCAAGTACAGTTTTTCCGGCATGGTGTTATCCAACGAATTCTAGAGAATGTCGGATCGCTGAATTCAAATATGCTATTAACTTTTGTCCAACCCAACAGGGTTTCAATACATGATATCATATGAAAAGATGTATATTTATATGTATAGGAATAGATCGATATATAGATAGATGGATAGATAGATATGTATGAAAATAGGCAATTTTGAGCGCATTGTGACTTCAAACCATTCCTGGTTGATTTAAACAATTGAAATCGTACACCTGAATCACGATTTTAAACCAATACGTGGACGGTTCTCACGATGTCCCACTTGTCATTCAGTGTGGTTCATATCTGGGGACTCAGCTATCGAAACTAAAAGCCTGAAATATCCTGAATGAATTTCAAGTGAATTAATGACAGCTTTAGCCCACTGCACTCGGCAGTTGTCATCATGAAAGATAAGCAAAGAAACATGCCTTTTTTCATTCAGATATTGTACAAATAGCAAAATTTTGTTATGCAACAGCTCAATGTAGTCACATTGGTTCAATTTGACGGATATCTCAACTTAAAGACCCACTTCAGCGTAGCTAAGTAGCTAAAACAGCCCAGAACATGACGGACCCTCCTCTTTGCCGTATCGCCCCTAGCACACGGACTTCGTTGAAAGGTTCATGAGGTCTTCAATGAACACGACGTCGGATATCATCGCTCTAAAGACAAAATCGTGATTCATTTGACCACATGACTCTTCTCCAGTCCTCTACAGTCCAAGGTGAGCATGCATTAGCCCAGTTTAAATGTGTCTAAGTAATTTTTTTATTTAAATTTAATAAATAGCCCATTCTGCTGGGCTGAATTAGCATCGGCCGTTAACAAGCCACCCTGCTCCTTAGATCAATTGCATGGAATTTCCTATGAAGAGTTCGTTCGGAAACAGTTGGAGAAGGACCAGCATTGATGTTTCGCAGTAGTTCCATCTTTGATGCAAAGCAATTTCTGTCAACAATACGGGACACACGGAGGCAGTCTATATCGGTTAGAATTTTCTTCCGACCACAATTTTGCTTTGAATTATTTTATGCCCTGGATTATTTTCATTGTTTCTATTGGTAATAGACCTGCATAATAGTACGGCATGAAACACCAGCGAATTCAGCTACTTCCTTCACTGAGTATTTATTAGCCCAACCAAATGCAATAGCCCCTTTTTGCCGCTCATGGATGTCATGTGGTGTTCTAAGTTTTTCCCTCTGTAGGTGGTTGCCCTCCTGTAACACAGGATAAAAGGCAGGAGTTCTCATCCCTCGTTTGTTCATTGTTGTGTGGCGACGGTGTTGAGTCCTGCTTGGAGATTATTTTATTTGTTCGATGCGTTCTGTTTGTCGTTAGTCCTTTGTTTTCAAATCGTCTGCTGTTCTGTTGCATACTTTTGCTTATTTTATTTCGGAATTCGTTTGCATCCCTTTAGCTCACGGGCTGGCTTGTATATTTTGTCACTTTTTCAATTCCTACCTTGTTTCACCTGCCTTCTTGTCAGTTTATCGAGTTGTGCTCCAGTGTACTTGCCGGCTCCTCTGCATCTGGTTCATCAGCGGTTGATAACTGTTTTTTTATTTTGTTCCCTTATTTTTACACATACATGTTGCTTTTATTCCATTATCGTAGAGCAACTAAAAAACAAGTCTATACGTTGCCAGCTCTTGATGAAGACTGATGCTTTTTCAGTACTTGCACATAATCTGAACTTCGGTCACTATTACATCTCCCATTATAACCGGGAATGCAACTCAATAGATAGATAGTTAGTACACAACCTATTCAATCCAATACATGGTGCATAGGCATAGATTAACATGAGCTTACCTCACCTTCTTAGTCCTCTCTAATAACTACTAATACATGGATCAGATGGTACATCAATACACTGAACTGTGAGTAAGTTGAAATTACACAAGCGTAGTTCAGAATCAGATCAGAAGAATAGAGTTAGGATTAATAGGATCTTATTTCTTTCGCTTGAAGTCAAGCAAATGAACGAATCCTCGTATCCATCAGAGAGCGTAAGATAGATAGTAGGGTTAGATTGGTTAAATTTGTTTATCGTATGCATCCGGGACTTGCGACCCTAAGGGACTGCTGTTAGGCTACTTCAGCTATAAAAAGACCTCCGGGATTCTATATTTCAGACCCACTTTGCTTCAGACAATTTTCAAACCTTTTTCTCTATCTGTTTTTAGTATTTTTCTCTTCTTGTTCTTCCATCTTAACTGCTGTTTCTAAGTCTGGTATGAAAACACACTTGTGCTATATTTTCCGTCTTCTACAGTCTATGTTGAAGGATGCTTTCTTCTCTTCATTCTCTTTTTATTATATTTTATGTAGATCGAGTGCTTTAAACTAACGGATAATGTGAATCAATTTACGAAACTTGCTGAGACTTCGTTTTGATATCTATTTTCCGCTTAAGAGGAACGGAGTTACAACTGTCCGCAACGTCATTCATGGCTTTCAACTTGTCAGATTAGGTACCGTACTACGTGTCGTCGAGAATAGTCTGCAATAGCCTGTTTTGGATTGTCTGTTGTGCTCATTATTTAAGTGAGCAAATGATGCTTAAGTAAAAGTAATAAATTATAGGTATTTTAAAGATGTAATGAGTGAAAGAGGAAAAAATAGGGGTTGGGAGGCTGGAAACAGCAGTGGCGGAGGTCGGAAACATGAATCAAGCAATAACGCAGGAGCCTGGGGGGGAAAGGCTAAGGTTGATAGAAAAAAACATGCTTTAGCACCACAGGGAAGAGGTAAGTTTCTACTCTACCATTGAAGATATATAAAAGTAGCTAATAGTTATTATTATCTATGCAATTGATGCTTGGTATTCTAGTAATAGTGATGCTTTACTGAATTTCATGATGTGTTTTAGTTAATCTTTTAAAAGTAAGACCAACATTCATTTGCTTTGATTATTTCATTGCTAAATATATTTGGCACATGGCTGCTATAGAAATACATTATACATTTAATTGCATTGTAAATTATATATATGTTGCATTTGACTGCTATAAGTAATGAGATACTTGAGTGGAAAATAAAATAAATTGGATACAGGCTTATACAGCATGGATGTGTTTGCCTCTGCAGAGAGGATGTATGATTTTAATACATCAAGTGACATTTATAACCATTTGCAACAAAATGTAGATCTGGAGTGCATTTGTAGTTTGTATGCAATTGTATTTGCAGCTGAGTTAATATTTACTTTACTGTGGCCAACCAAACAAAGGGTCTTATTCATTGTACAGCTTTTGTTCTTATGTTATTGGATTAAAATTATTTTTCTAAGTTGGGAAAATTTATTTTTGAAAGGTTTGAAGAAATAAAAAAAATTATATTAAAAAATATTCATACCATTCCCAGGCTAATGTAGTGTAATTATGCAAATTCAATTAAAATTAACTCTGCATTTTTACATGTTTGGACTACCTATAGTATCAATTTATTGTGTATCAAATTAACAAGACAAATCTAACATAACCCAAACTAACATTTTTTGATCTCAACAGAACTGTACCATAACTTAAATATAACTCTTACAATTATAGAAAAAAAAAAGGAAGAAGAGGCAGGTACAAAATGAACTAATTTTTCACAATTTTTCCCCTGTCTTAAATTTTTTGAAAATAAGTTGCTGCCACTCAGTTTAGAAATTCCTATCTGTCTAAATTTAATAATGGCAAAATAAAAACTGGCAAGTAAATAGGATGCTCTATGCAGTTGGTTATAATGAAATAATATTATCCTGTATTTATTATTAAGTATATTTAAAAATTTTATCATTAATAGGTGCTATAAAGTATATACCATAGGTATTCGATACTACATCAGTCCTTATTTTACTTAAAATTATTGATTTTAACTTGATTGAAGATTGTTATGAAACACAGTTATATTTTATTCATATATAAATATTAAATAAATGACTCCATACATTCATGAAAATTACTACCAACAGTTAACTGTAAGTCTGGTGTAAAGTTTCAGTGAAACTAAGTTGTCTACAAGAATTATTCAGATTTTTTTATATTCTTCATTTCATTACTCAACAAAACACATCCCTTTTGATGAAAAATTATGCTAAGCATTAATTTGTGTATATTCATCTATGTTTTTTCTTGCATATGTAGAACACATAGCTGAGTATGACTTGGTTTTCACTAGAGTAATGCCTAATATATTTGCAGGCCACAACCCTGGCAACAAAGAAGCTGTGGCTGCCTTGCACAACCCCTTAAATTCTGGCCAGGAGAGCAGCTCCAATGCTACAAAAAGGTTTGACTGTGTAGTAAGAGCATTGCACCATGATAATTACATCTAAATCAAATTTACAACAGTATATAGATACTTCTGTGAGCATCTTGTTAGAAAGTGAAATTTCAATGTGTATGACCCAGCACACATGTGATTTGTCATCAAAGTTAATTAACCAAGCACTCAAATTACTAATTCTGATTGCTATTTTGTTAATAAGTGAAGTCATTGTAAGATAAATTCTTTGTGTTTGTAGCTCAACAGGGCTAGATATGTAGGTCAACAGGGCCAGATACATAGCTCAATAGGACCAAATAAGGCCATTTTCAGATACACACTATTTTTAAGTCAAGGATTTAAAAATTAATCTTATATTCTGTCAATGATGGTTCATTAAATTTTTTAGCTGTCGAGAATGCTATATCTGCCTTATGAACTTGGAGTAGCCCTTGAGCAGAAATTTTCTTTGTTTTGATCTAGTGGATTTTTGGGTTGAGGGGGAAAATAACATGCAGTTTCTTCTTTTCAGTTACTTATGTAATTTTCAGGGAGGTATTAGAAGTATTTCCCTATACTTTCCCATTGGTACATGCTATTTGTACAGTTTCTCATTCTTTTATTTTTAGTGTTAGTAAATATTTTGTAATTGGATTCTTAATCAAATTTTTTCATTTCATTCTGCCTAAAGTTTTAGACCTATTACCATACAATAATTCTTTTAGTTAGAGTTTTGAAATGCATGGAGTAACTAAATGTTGTTTCCTTATGAACAGTATTTGTCAAATGGCTGTGTCCTGGAATACATTGCTCTAACATTTTATTAAATTGCAAAATTCTTCATCTTGAAATTGAATGAGTGGGAATTAAGAGCACAGTAGTCAAATGTTTGAGGCTGCCCAAAGACAACTTCTGGCAAAGTTGTCAAAATAAATTACCATTCATTGATTTATAACTTCAATTTGTATATTTGACTTACAATATTGAAGTTTTATAATCTCTAAATGTCTTGAGTAATCACTTTCTGTTCTTGAAAGATACTAAGGTTTTAGGAATAATAAAATATTCAGAATATATATCTCTGAATCAGATGTTCTCTGTTTATCAGGTCTCATTTTTTGTCGCTGTTGCTATTGCCATCCAGCATATATGTAAACACGGTAGCCACAAAGCACTTCTTTCTGCAAAAGCCCACTCTACCTTGCATAAAGAGGCTCTTACTGAGAAAGGAGAAGTTTTCTTTTGAGATTTACACAATTTTAGCAAAACAGCTTCTGAACAGCGATGTTGATTTGTTTTTGCCAAAGCCTTTCAATGTGAGTTCAAGTAATCCTAATATCTTAGCTGATTGAAAGAACTTCTGGCTAACTTATAATGCTCTCTTTGGTCTTTTCATAGTATTGGCTTTTACAAGTAGGTAGGTATGCTATGTCCCATTGACTTTAGGCAATGAGCATATTTTTATCAGTATGATTAGGTCAGTTTCATCATTTTTCTTTTTTCTGTGTAAATGTTCTTATCAGAATGAAAAGAATCCCTGATTTTAGATCCAAACATTACATATTTTTTGACTTGTCTGACTCTAGGTACAAAAATATTCATGTCGTTAAATACTTCAGAGCAAACGTGGGCTATAGATATTTAATTATAAATTGAGTTTTGAATACCTGATAACATACACAGTTAATTTTCTGGCATTCTGTTTAGCGCAAGGAAGTATGAGGAGGCGTGTGCACAGATCCAAGCCTCTGTTTCCAAGTACCTCATGGAACACCCAGTGGAAGAGGATGGCAGCAGCGAGGAAGAGGAGGTTTCAACAGACCTCCAGGATGGACTGCTGTGTGCGTTAAGGCCTATTAGAACATAAATTTTTATTTTATATGGCTTGATTCTGCTGTGTCTGCATCAGATATAATTTTCTCTTGAACAATCTAAAATGTCAGCTGAAAACACTAAAAATTTACAGGAATAATGTGCATTTTATGCTTCATTATAAATTGATTTAATGACAATGTTAGAGAAGCAATAGGAGTAAATAGGGACTGATATTGAGTTATTGAATTAAAGGGTGAAAAGGTGATGAAACAATCTTTCAGGAGACAGCAAAAGAAGTAAAAGTTAGGGAAGGAGATATATTTCATGATAATTGAGGGAGTACTTGAGAAAAGGCATTTCAGCTGTTCGTGGCTATTAATGGGTGATGAAATGAGAACAGGTTCAGGAAGGTGGTGTGGGTTTAGGAAGAGTTCGAAGTTAGCATATCGGAAGTTTACATTTGAATATGAGTGAAGTGTTTTTACTGAAGGGAATAGTCATAATTAGGCATTCATAGATTTTGAGAAGGGGTATGATTGAGTGGTGTGTGTAAAAGCTATAAGATGCTGTTCTACAGTTAGTGTATGTAGCTGATTGATGTTAGTGTTTGTGTAAAAAACAAAACGAGTGGTTGTGGTAATGATCGCTGTGATGTAGGGTTGAGGGATGTTTGAGGAGTTAAATGAAGACCGTTAATGGCTGGTGCTGGAACATGGTTATGGGTAATTGTCTTTTATTGTAATGATTGTATGTGAGATTTTTATAGATGTGCAATAGGAAGCAATGTACAGTTTATATAAGTTTTCTTTGCTTCTTCATTGGTTAAGTAAAAATGTATGCTGACTGTGGGGAGACTTGAATTTACTTCAGAACTGTCCAAGGTGTATTTTAGAATGTGCCACAATACAATCGTAACATTATTTAGGAATGACGCTCTAGAGTTATCATCAGCTTCATACCTGGTATGAGAGAACTGACAAAAATTCACGTTGATGAATAGTATTTGTAAAATAAAATACTGGATCGTTTTATACTTCGTGCATCCGCAAATATGTCATTGTATGAGGGGAGAACTTTGCTTTTAAAACAAGTAGCTGCCCAGTGTCCAACGCAAGCCAAATGGGTGACTATGAGAGCAATAACGTGAATGTGACTAGATCAAACTTTGATTTAATACTCTGCTTCAGCTAGGCCTTCGGGACTTCTATCTTTTGTACCCACTTTACTTTTTTCAGTTTTCACACTTTCTTTTTCTTTTCTTCCTCTACTTTCTGAACTTGCTACTTCTATGCACAGAGGATTCTGTGTGGGAACACATCTTTTGCTTAGATTGCCCATTCTCTGCAGTCCATACTGAATTGTCCCTTCTCTTTTGGCACCACGTTCCTATTCCAAGTCACTAAAGCGCTCCAATCTATGCTACTACCAGTGACTTCATACAGGGTCTGGTGAAATGCTTAGATGTATTTGTTGGTTCAATGAAATCAAAATAAAATGAAAAATGAAAAAAGTATTTTTATTTTCAAGTAGGTGAAGTTACGCAGCTAAAGTATTCTGAAGTACTTTTGTCTGCAAGTTATTTATTGTTATACTAGTTGTCTTGGTTGGTCGTATAGTGTATTGTCTTCGGCAGGTAAAATTTTTCTTGAGTTTGCTTTATTTCATTCAATCGAAGAGCAGTTGTACGTGCCAAACATAAGTATGACGGTAAGATGACAAGTTTCAGATGACAACCAATTACACTTCTATAATTCTTGTCCCCACAAAACACACGTCATTACCATAAGGATTGAAGCGTCAGAAAATTGTGATAATAGAACAATTGTGTCCCCCACAGCTCGAGTACTGGCTGGTGCGTCAGAGAGCGAGACAGCGGCCACCATAGCGCACCTCAAAGACGCCCTGTCATCTGGAGCCTTGACGTGCCTCATCTGCATCCACGCCGTCAGGAGGGCTGACCAGGTCAGCTGCTGACGCTGAGAACACCGTCTATTCTAGTCGTCGAACTGCACGAACATTCTCAACTTGTTTGTTGCACTGATGCCATTTTTCTAGGGGCTAAACGACCCGCCGGTGGATCGTATTGCAGGAAACGTGTTGAATTGCATCTCACGGTTGATTTTTATACTACCTCTGGTTAAAAAGGACAATTAGATATTACCATGCAAGGTATTCAGCATTATATGCCCATTTGCTTTAACGGGAATTAAGTTCACTAGGGGTGGTAAGCAATAACGATAAGGCTAGTGACTGCGAGCCTTATCTGGCAATGAAACGGAAATCTTTGTGCTTATGAAATTTTGCAAACAGGGTCGATAATCCCTTTGAACACAGTAATTTTTACCTTCATTTCGAAGGCTTGGCGCGTTTGGCTGGGAGAGGCTTTCCTCTGCTTTAAATATTTGAGCTCCGTCTTTTCTATACTTAATTTCTTGAGAATGAATGCCAAGAGCAAATCCTGGCTTCACTAGGAGTTCGTCCCAAGTCGAGCAATGTGTGACTCCCGTCCACCTTGCGTTAGTCTCCTGGAGTGTCCGAACGTGGTGAGTGGGAAAACCCAGCAGCAATTCCGAGCCTGCAAGCAAAAATTTAAGGAGACAAAACCACAAAATATCCCACAGGACTTCTGTCGGGTTAAGCTGAACTATTTAATTTTGCAATGTCTCATTCAGCCAGCAAATAAAGGGGCCAAAATTTTATTTTGCATTACCTAGCATTTTAGATTAATTACATGCTGTACCTAGTACTCTATTTATCATATTTTTATTATGATACACAGTTCTCATTATGTGTGTCCTCCATCCTGCAATTCATGAACACATGGCAGCCTATGATCGCTGTGTCATAATCGAGTCGCTCAACCTGCAGTTCAAAACATATCATTATTTTGTGCTTGGGTCCATAAGTGTTTCAAAAGAATTATCTGGGGTGTTGATCTCTTGATGATCATCTATTTCTACGCTGAAATGGAACTTGATGTGAAGTTATTCCTCTTAACAGTTACGGAATTCGTCATTATGCATAGCTACGGCAAACATTGATTGCCTGGTAGATATGGGGCTAACCTCATCATTCTCAGTTTTCCTGGTACTAATTTTTGTTATAGTCTTGAAAGTACTCGAAACCCACGGATGGCTGACAAATTTTTGCATCGCAGACGTGGAGCTGCTCACTGTGCTACTCGGTGCTGCACCTGGACTGCGTGAAGAAGTGGGCGGACGACAGCATTTTCTTGAGAGCAGAGCGGGAGCGGCAGCACCACACCGACCAGCGCCGCATTGACCACTCCTCGCTAAACTGGTCGTGGTGAGCTGTGGCGATGCCGTGCAAACCTCGGCCTTCATTGCAAAGTGTGCATGTGTGTTGCGTTGAGATGGTGGTCCTGCGGACCTCTGTGTCGCCATCAGCCTCACTAGTACCAACACTTGTTGAAACGGGTGACCCAAGAGCGGTCTCTCATTTGCACTGAATGAGTGATAATTGTGAGCGAAATGAGAAACATGAATGACCTCATGTTTTCATTTGCTTTGCTTGAGATGATAGCGTGAGGTATCATTTGGAGCGAAATTGGTCAAAATGAGGAGGGCTAAAGTGAGTGCTGCATCTTTATTCGTCACTTAACGCCTAAAAAACAATTGTGGATACGTTAGTAGGTTTCAGGTTCAGGCAGTGTCCTTTCTGAGTGTGGTGATCTGCCATTGACAATACGAAGAGGTGGAAAGAGAGCATAACTCTGAAGTGCTTCTGTTTGCTACGCGTGGGCATGCTAAAGTCTGTAGTGACGCAACCGTAGGTACACATTACTGAAATATAGTAAAGTAGTTGGTATACAACTATACTTTACTAAAATACATTATAGTACCAGATTTACATTTGATGCTCTGGCGTGGAGTTCCTGAATTGTATAAATTACCATAAGCTCAGGTAGTATGATTTTGTCGTTGTTCTATAGTTTAGAAATTATCTCAAATCAAGAAAAATTACAATCTAATTTTAAATTGTCATTTTTCTCTTTACACCATCACTTTTTCATAAGGTAATTTATAATGTCTTTCCTTACTATTATTGACAAAAATTTGTCTCAGTATGTCGTGAATTTTTTAAAAGTGTTTTGCTCATCCACTGGTTGCCGAGTGAAACAAACCACCAATACGGTAACGTAGGAACACTCGAAAGCCAAAAAGGTACAGCATCATCCTTTGCTGCGTGACTTGGTGTAAGTGTATGTGTGAAACATCAAAGAAGACTCGTACTTCTTCATCTTCCCTCGCCAAAGTTGCAACTGTATGTGCAGCCCCAAGTGCCGGCAGCAGTACGCGCAGAAGGACATTCCCCGCCACTACAAGTGCTACTGCGGCAAGACCTACGACCCTCCTGTGGACCCCTGGGTGCTGCCCCACTCCTGTGGGGAGACATGTGGCAAGGCCCTGCAGCCGGAGTGTGGCCACAACTGCCTCATGCTCTGCCACCCTGGTGCGTGTGCTCTGCCACTCGGGCTGATCCTTTACTGTTGGTTTGTCGGCCTCTTTCGTGCGGAGCTCCGTAAAGCCGTTGTTGTGACTTCAGGTATCGAGTTAAATGTTTCCAGGTAACTTCGGGTGTCGAGTTAATTGTTACCAGGTAACTTCGGGTGTCGAGTTAATTGTTACCAAGTAACTTCGGGTGTCGAGTTAATTGTTACTAGGTAACTTCGGGTGTCAAGTTAATTGTTTCCAGGTAACTCCAGGCATTGAATCTTTCGTGCCCACTTGTGCTTCTTTCAGTTTTCATGCCTTCTTTGCTGATTATTTTTCAACTTTTCTTTTTTAATTTGCTGTTTTCTATGCACAGGGAATCGTGTGTGGGAACACAGCTATTCATATATTTCCCGTTCCCTAAAGTCCATGCTAAATGGTCCCATCTTCTTGCCCTCTCGAGATCTTCTTTGATGTAGCTAAAGAGCCTTAAAGTAATTAACTAATAATAATAATACTAATGACACTAATGAGTGTGCCTGGGTCAGGTCCATGTGCCCCGTGCCCCGTGACGGTGCGCACGACGTGCGAGTGCGGCAAGAGCGGCCCCTCCCCACAGCGCTGCTCCCGCAAGCTGTGGACCTGCGGCCAGGTGTGCGGGCGCCTGCTGTCCTGCCGCCAGCACAGGTCGGGCTACTACTCTCTGTGCCTCCTCCCCTCGCGAGTCTAAGTCCTCCTCAGTCATACTCGAGTGTTCGTCTCTGAACGTTCCTTGGTGATGTACTGACGCTCGTCAGCAGTGCACTGGTAGTTGTGGCATAGATTACATCGCTTTTGTGACTCTGACTATTTCGCACCGAAAGAGAAGGTACTGTTCTGTATAGACTTAAGAAAACGGGGAATCTGTGCATAAGGTGTGTTCCTGCTTACGATCCTCTGCTCATAGAAACAGCAAGGCAAGAATGAAGCGGAAGAGAAGACAAGCAAGAAATAGCAAAGAAATTGTGAAAACTGATGGAAGTAAAGTGTGCACGGAAGACAGAAATCCCGAATGCCTATCCATAGCTGAGGTAACCTGAATGCCCCAACCCCCCTTCCTCTCCCTCTCTCTGGGGACGCGAATTTTCATAACTTAAGAAAGAAACTCAACTAGCCTAACCCTATTGGCTGTCCCAGTCCGCTCGAAGTGTGGCAGTGTACTAACAATTACTCCCATGTTTACGCTTGCGTTCTATCGCATCATCTACTTTTTGTTTTCTCATTTCCCGTGTTTTCTCTCAGCAGAAGATTGACGGGAAACTACACCTTGAATACATTGAAATAGTGCGGGAATCCCGTTCCAGGCAACGCTAGTGTGCTGGTTGTTATAAGAATATCATATTTAATCATCCTTGCTTAATAGAAGCATTCCGCCCGTGATATAAAACCCGCGATCTCCTGCCTAGAAGGCAAGTTTGCTATCACTTGCACTCGATCGTAACCCCGCCCCTTCTCGGTCAACTCCCCCAATGTCACCATCTGCGTATTGCTAACTCCTACCACCGTTGCCTCTCCTTATTCAAATTCAGCGACTGATGGAAGAATTGAGTTCACCTCTTGCAGAGGGTAGGAAACGGGGTTAGGGTAATTCGGTTTGTGTATCGTATGCCATGGGGAATGCCATCTTTAGGGGGACACGGTTAAGTTACCTCGACTGATGGTAGACCTTTGAGGCATGTTGCTTTCATGCCCACTTTGCTTCTATGAATTTCCACACCACATTTTCTTTTCTGTTCTTCTTCACTCTTAACTTTCTGTTTCTATGCGCAGGGAAGCAAAGAATTCTATGTGTGTGCGCGTTTTGTGCGCAGATTTCTCGCTTTCTATCGTCCATACATCTGAGCACGACGCAAGCCCGAAGATGTTAAGAATATAAGAAATAAGACCTTTTTTCAATCTTCTATAGCCCTAATTCGCTTTGAAATACATCAGAACCTCTACAACTCCTGAACACCTGAACAAAATTTGCGTTTTTCCGTGCAGGATAGTCTGAAGATCTTGAAGCGCCAGTCATCAATGGTTTACTACCACTACTACTACTTTTCTTTAATCCGTACTAATTAGTCCTTTCTTTTCGCCCTTTCTTTTCACCCTCTTTGGGTCAAATTTCATGTGCATAGAAAGCCTTAAACTAACTCGTTATCTAATCTGATCTTCAGAGGGTTTTCGCTTCCAACAGCATCACGATATTCACATCCTTCACATTTTACACTGCCTCTGGTTTTCCTGTTCTCACCGTAATTCTTTCACTATCACTTTCTTGAGCTTTCAAGAATTATTCTTTAGTTGCCCATTTCACAGTCAAATAGCAAAGCTTCTTAAGCGAGTCGCTCATTTTTTTTATTCCGTTTCATTTGATACCTAATAAACGTTAAATTGTGCGACCTTAGTAACCATTACAGTTCTTATTGGTCCGCGTCTAACCCACTTAACTGGAGCATTTGCTTTCTTTTCTCGCATTTCCTCTTCTTTTTCGCATTTATGGTTGTTGTTAAACTTTCTGCTTCTACTGCCAAATTCGAAAATTCTGTGAATGTCTTATTGAATTTTTGGATGTCCATGGCCTGCAAAGACGTTTTCTGTAATATAATTTAGCACTGCTCATCATTAGCGCTGTACATATCGTCGTTCACAACCGCCATTAGAAGCTAGTAACTGGGCTGTGCAGGTGCGAGCAGGCGTGCCACCTAGGCGACTGCCCGCCGTGTCCGCGCACCAGCGTGCAACGCTGCCTCTGCCGCGCCTCCAAGCAGCACCGCCCCTGCAACGACCCTGCCTGGACGTGCGACAAGGTCAGCCACTCGATCTTCACGAGCTTTCCGTTTAGTGTGTTCTCAATGATGGTTTTCAGATAGGGTATTCTTGATGATACTTGTGTGTTGAGGGTACGGCTAAAAAATCTCGGTATTTATCATAATTTCTCTCGCATATAAATGGTTTGTTGTGTTGCTCGCCACATAGATAGCCATGCGGGATCGTAACGTTAAGCAGTAATTCAACCAGATGATTGATTATAATTAGTCATTTGGTTGAATTACTGCGCCCAGATTTTATTCATTGAGGATTGTTCCTTACTTGATAGTGAGGTAACTCTGCAGTAAAATATCTCGGTGTACCCTGAAATACATCGTCCTGTGCAGGTGTGCGGGCGGCCGTTCCCCTGCGGACACCACAGCTGCACACGAACCTGCCACCCACCTGGGGAGTGCGCTGCTCAGTGCCCCGTTGCTGCGTCCCCCCGCTACTGCCCCTGCGGCAAAACTCCCCAGGTTTGGTCCATCTACACCGATTCCTCAGCTCCTAGACTCGAGTACACTAATAGGAATACATGAAAACTTACTGCATTCGGCTGTCAGTGGAGAAGTGTTTATCATTCAATTGGTCTGGGTTAAGTCGTGAGTGATTTCCACTTACTCACTATAGAAGAAAACGTCCCAGTTAAAATCTTGATTGTTTTATTTTTAATTAAGAATTATGTGGTGAAAAAAAGCGTGCCGTACAAAAGCGTACTTACATCATTATTTTAACTAATATCTATGTTAGAGTTGCTATATTGTGTGTATGTTGGGATCGTCCCGGTATTATCCATCTCCTTTGAGGGGGCATAGGGTAGGCCATAGGCAATAGGATTAGGTTAGTTAGGTTCGTGTATCTTATGGTATGGGGACTAGCATCTTCAGGGGCACATTGTTAGGTTACCTCAATTTTAGCAAGAACTTTAGGACTTTGGTCTTTCGTGTCTACTTTGCTTCTTTCTATTTTCAAGTCATCTTTATTGATTATTTTTTCTCCCTATTTCTTTTTAACATGCTGTTTCTATGCGTGGGGATTTTGTGTGGGAACATGCATAAATTCCCGTTCTTTTAAGTCCGTTCTTTAAGTCTCTTCTCTTTCGGTGCGAGATAGACTGAGATCCTGAAACGCCAGTTAACAATGGCTTACTTCTACTATCATACTTGGTGCTGAACTCTATGAATTGAAGGAAATTTCTTTAGACATGTATGCATAAAAATAGTTCAAATTTCTATTGCCCATGTATAGCTTTACTGTCCGCCTAATTCAGCTGCACTACTGTTTTACTAATGTTTTTTTTTTGCCTCCTTTAATTCATGCTTCATTACGTAATTCAATTTTCTTAGCGGGCCATCGACAAATTTATATAAATATTGGTTAAGTTCTTGGGTGGCTGAAATTATAGGTAATAGTTTTTGTTCCTGCCAAAATGCTAGGCTGGCCATTCCTTTGATTTCTCTTCCGTAATTTATTTCTTTTCAGTAGCAAATTATAATGTAATAATCGTGACTAATATCTTCTAATGAACTTCAAGTCCTTAATTTTTTTAAAGCATTTCGATTAAGTAATTTCCTATGATGCATTTTCCTTCTCAAATTTCGTGCTAAACAATTCCAGCGAGCTTATCTTTTGATGTACTTCGTGACCCTGATTTCTTGCGACACATTTCCCGTCTACCATTCCGCGTAGCGCATTGTCCGTTCGTGAGTGATAGTGAAGCTTATCTCACGTGGTTGCGGCGTGTGTGTGTGTGCAGCCACGCGACCTGCCGTGCCACGTGGGCGCGAGCGTGTGTGGGGACACGTGTGACAAGTTGCTGGCGTGCGACGTGCACCGCTGCACTGAGCGGTGCCACACCGGCGCCTGCAGCACGGTGAGAGCTAACCCCCATCCCTCGACTCGTCGTTGTCTTGGGATAGTAAAACTCTGTGATGATTATTATTGGAGCACCAAAGTTAGAAACCAAGCATAGAACCCCAAAGTATACCTGCTATCTGGCGTGCAGTGGAAAATTGAACTGAAAGATATCAGCAAGAAGTACGATTATCATTAGTTTTTATTAAATTTTGAAGAACATTCAGCAAATTGTTCTTTTACATATTTAAAATTCCTATTTATTTGATTGTGCTTTGATGTTTTATTAAATCCATCAAATTCTATAGGTCTATTATAGATTTGAAAATAAACCGTCTAAAATTAAACTTGAATTGAATATATATTTCTACCAATCGATAACACAACAGAGGCAAAGGTTTTTCAAAGCAACAGGTTTTTTCAGTGTTATTCACCTTGATGACTGTTAGGAAGTTCTGCGATCTCAGCTTGGGTGCGCAAGGAAGTTTGTATGACAGCGAGGTTGTTTCGGCTATTTTTTCATCCTGAATAAAATAAGCCGGAAGGAGAAGAAGATTGTACGTGACACGTTTGAAATGCTCGAGTTTTATCATAGATGTGACGCGGCCTCTTCCAGTAAGAAATGAAGACCATTTCAAGAAAGAGTTTCCAAGCAGTACAGTGCAGAGCAGCTTGGACATACGTAAAAAATTACCGAACAAACTTTTGACTCTAAAGTCACGGAGTTTACATTGAGAGTGAAGGTGAAAAGACAGAATAAAAAGAGAGTTAAACCAGATAGATACACAGCCATCGCGTAGAATACACATGTTTATTTGTGCTGAAGGCTACACTCGATTGGAATTCTTTTTTTAGCGAATAATTTGTTATTTGACGCGTGCCCTGTCATGTCATAAGTTCATTACCCCCTCGTGGGATTTGGAGCTCATTGTACCTTGCTGATGTGCGTGTCGTGCAGTGCCTGGGCTACAGCGAGAAGCAGTGCAGGTGCGGCAGTCGCAGCAAGCTGGTGCAGTGCGGCAAGGAGCTCACCTGCGAGACCAAGTGTAAGCGGCTGCGCGACTGCAGGAAGCATCCTTGCAACAAGAAGGTGACTCACCGTGACTGAGGGGCTAGTCCCTCCGCTACTTATTTTGTATAGGCCGAACGAATTGGTGATGTTTTTATGAAGTCCCCGTGTGGTCATTGTTCATTGGAACATTGGAAATTCTATTGTGTTACGTTTTTATCGTTTCGTTAGTATTTACACTTCAGTGACTTGATTCAAATGAGATAGTAAGTTGTTGCCGATAACTTTAGAAATGGTCTTTTCTTGAGTAACAATCCAACACAAAGTGCATCTAATGCAGTTGCTATTTATGCTACTGTTGTGTTCTACAATCCTTTTCCAGGTGCCACTTGGACATCTTGTTCCTTGTTTTGTTGTACGCGTTTCTTTCAGTTTTAGTTCTCGCTCAGTCACAAAAGTTGATTAAGCGATGTATCGCAGTGCTGTACGGGCGAGTGTCCGCCGTGTGAACACCCCTGTGGCAAGACGCTGCAGTGCGGCAACCACAAGTGTGCCAGCAGGTGCCACACAGGCCCGTGCTTCCCGTGTAACGTCACCGTGCAGGTCAGGGACTTGACGTGTCTTCTGTGCAGGGCGTCGTCACGTTAGGATGGGTCATGAAGTATTTGTTTAATGTCCTTCATTTAGATGTCGAATTAAATATCGTCAAGCTAAGTAACTAATGAGTTTGTTGTTGTTGTTCTTTCTAAGCATTGAAAAAATTATACAGGACATAATAAACAAAATAGACTGATGTAACACATCATCCCGACACTTTGTATCCTGCACTGGGCAGACTGCACGAGTTGAGGTGTCATTTTTGTTCATTTAGTGGTTTTGTTGACCCCGATCGGTGGCAGTGAGAAAATGCGCCTCCCGCACCGACCAATCTGACATGCGGCTCTGGCGCCCACCTCTTCCCTGTACTAGTTACAACGAGTCGAGTGCTGTGGCAACACAGATGTTTTATCGTGCGCGCTGTGAAAGTGATGCTTTACGGAAATCGGGAAGAATTATCAGAGTATTTAAGCGCATATTGAGCCTTTGAAGTATAAATCTTTGAAACATTTATTTATCACAAGTAATTTGCATTAGATACAGGTTTAC
>VOMN01116389.1:0-30047 GCA_014899125.1 Orchestia grillus
TTGGTCGTAAGCTAAAGAGTGGTTGGTCGTAAGCTAAAGGGTCGTTCGTCAAACACAAAAGGTCGTTACTTAAAGCTCGTTAGTAAACAAGTAGTTAGTGAATAACACGTTTAGTTGTAAATTAGTCACGGGTGCACTCACGGACGTGAGGTCGCCATGTTGAGTGTGCGCGAAGAGCAGCTTCTGGGCTTGTACGCTGCCTGACGAGTAGATGTAGAGCTGCACTCCGACTTCGTCCCTCCACTTGCGTAGGTTGCAAGCCACGTCTTCGTAAACGCTGGTAAATACACGAAATTTATTTTAGCATCAGCGTAAAGCCGAGCGCTGTATTTCCCGGGCTCGTAATTGATGAAACATCAAACTCCCGAGTTCGAATTTGCGAATCTGGATGTGCTGATAGGAAACGATATTTTATGTACATAAGAAAAGTAAATACAGGAAACTCTCGACTTATCCCTATCTTGATCTGTCCCTGGCTTGATATATCTCGTACTGTTCTCTCTGTTAGTACAGGGTATCTCGATTTATCCGTCTACCACACTTTTTCTTCGACACATTTCTCGACAGAAAAAGCCTAAAGACGCGCTGACTCTGGAAATGCCTCTTCCTTCTGTTACAGTGCTTTAGTTTCTTCTCTGCTAATAAATTATAACCTATGGCTGCCCTAATGAGTGACAGTAAAAGAAAACCAGACACAAAAAACGTAAAAGAAAAGCAGTTAGTATTATCAAATATTATAGATAAACTGAACAAGGGACAACCGGCTACTAAAACCAGTAACGATTCATTGTATCTGTGTCAACCGTCAGAAAAATAAATAAAAAAATTCAAGAAAAAATTCGGCAATGTGCAAGGTCTTTTCATTGTAAAGGAAGTAATAGTTCTGCAAAAAAATTGCAATTCTACAATGGATACCATGGAAAGTTTATTGTATGTTTGGGTAAAAAATCAGAAAGAAAAGAGTTGTGTGTTATCTGCACGCATTATAAGACAGAAAGCCGTTACACTATTCAAGCTGGTTCAAGAAAAAGGAGGATTTGAAAACTACTAAGGAAGTAATGGCCGGTTTCATAGGTTCAAAAAGAGATTCTGTCTAAAAAACGTCCAACTCTCTAGAGGAACTGCTAGTGCTGTCGATAGGGCAGCCTCTGACTACTGACTTATAGAGCAATGATCTCAGAGGGTGGTCACTCTCCCGAACAAGTTTACAACTGCGATGGGACAGGCTTATTCTATAAGTCCTGCTTTATTTACATTTTAAAATGTTTAATTAAGCCATTTCTCATTACAGAATGCAAAGCTAATGTATAGTTAAGCTTCATAATTTCAAAAAGTATTCATTGCCAAACTTCTAAATTTTCTTCGTATGTATGTATAACACATATGAACAAATAGTAATATATTGCGTTTGATTAATTAGTTTTATTTTATTTTTTAATAATTATTAGAATAGGTGCATACTCAGATGGTAATTATCCCAGTTAAGCTCAATTTAGTGTTTATTACTCATTTTCGGCGACTTAATACCGTATCTCCATTTATACACTCCCTCGATTTATCAGGGCTCGTGCCAGTGGATATATAGAGTTTTCTGAATGTACTTACGGCTTGTGAACAAGAGGTTCGCAGAGATAAAATTGATCCATCGCCTAAGATTAGTAAATATGCCTACCAAAAAAAAAATTTTAAGGGATGAAATTAATTTGTAAAGGATCAAATTTGAAAAGTTTTGCACTATGTAACCTACGTAGAGCGCTTTAAACATTTACCTTACATTTTTATAGACGAAATATTCGTGTGAAGAACTTTTCCACCTAGATAATGGCTAGAACACGATGAATGCAAATGTGCATCGCATCTTAGGGTGTCAAATGCAAGAAGAGGCCTATCAATGGCAATGATATAGTCCAAAAGCAAGCACTTACTGTCCTTTTATCAGTCCGTCGAGATATCCCTTTCTCCAAATGTGACCTTGCAGGGTTTTCAGAGGACCGATTTTCTTATCTTTGGCCATCATCTCGTGCACGGCGTCTGTGACGATGTCGATAATTGTTGCTTTCGATTCTTCATCTAACTTTTTGGCTCGATCTTCGTCAATTGGGGGTTCTTGGTTGGCTGCTCTGGCATCTTTAGCGATCTGTAGGCGTATCGCAGTGATCATTCCAATGCAAGTTTTAGTTTAGAGTTCTACTAATCATTTTTCAAACAGCGTCATGTATACACTCTGTACGTCAAATCGAGGTTTGGACACGAGTTTCCGCCGTGATGGCTGATATCGATAGCTATACAGATGATTCATATTAAGATTCACTAACTGTGCACATGGCTTAATTCTATGACCACACTATTACCAATACTCAGAGTATGGTGCCAGATTGAAAACTCATTCCATCTTTAAAATTCATTACGTATGAATATGCAGTCGTTGGACATCTATAGTAATTACTGAGCACGACAATGGCATCGGTACATTAGTCCTTGTTTGGTCATGGACTCACGAGGAACCCAACGGTGAAGCGTGTTGGAATTAATAAAGTTTTTTTTTAGGCTCTGAGCAGCAAAATTCCTTCATGATATGAGCAGTAACCTTAAAAGAACCATAACGTTAAAGAAATGTTTTTTTTTTGCATATAGTTTGAACAGACAATTTTGCCACCATATCAAGATAAATTGAAACACGTGCAATACCTGATCAAGCAGTGTTGTCAAATCGTTCCGCGTCTCTTCGGTGTGCCACGTTTCTTCTAAATGACTGCGTAAATGCGACGATGCAAACGGAAACAATTCATCCTGAAATATAAAGATTTTTGGCAGTAAACGTAATATTTACAACAGCGATGGCATATGTTTACTCTATGTTACTGAACTCATGTTAGCCGTATCTAAAACTCGTACTACTGAGAAAACGTCCCACATTTTTAACTTCACAAATGGCCATGATTTCCATCTACCTTGACAAACTTGATGGAAGTCGTAGTTCCTTCGATATCCAGGAGAACGTAGTCGACATTGAACTCTAAATTAACACTTTCGGCTTTTCTTTTCATCACTGCACAATTTACTTGAATAAGATTTTTATTAATTCTACGTTTAGCAAGCTAACACCCGGCTGAAAGTCGAGCATGTGGGGTACCACGCTGTGGTAAGCTGGTCTGTTATTCTCTTCTCGGTCCGACTGCCGTGAATGACTATTGACAGACCTGCGAACATCACCCGAGTCATGCGAACTAAAATTTTAAAATGTTTGTATGTCCATATGAACTACAAAGGAAGGCGAAATCGAACAATCATTATACGTCGTAAATTTGTAACTTGTCTTTGACTTGCTCGGTTTTATTAATTTTTTTTTTTCTCTCTCTCCCATATATGTATATATGATATAGAATTTGAGGCAGTTGATTCCACTCAAATAATTGTACGGTAATGAGTTGTTTATTCATTTGTATCCTTATTTAAACATATTGCCTTAAATCAGTCGAGCAGGAAGATCTTCTTCCCATCAAAAGAACGAAACCTAAATTTTTAATTCAAATACATTATGTATCTATAAATTTGTAACTTATTCAAAATTTGAACCAAAAATGTTTAATTTTAGCACTGTATTTAAGTACACTGACTTTTCATGATATATATATTAATATTTGGTGCAGCTGGGCAGAGTCACCTAGCGGTCATGACAGCAATGCTGCGGATGCTCAGGGAACACGTCACAGGAACTTCGAATGATAGCGTGAAATGTCTTGTGGGAAATTCCCATTTAAAAATCGTTCACCACGATCATAAAACTAGAATCAAAATCTTCTTTATTTACTAAAGAATTTATTCATGTACTTTATACAAGGGATTTTTATGGAAACAGTTATTTAATATAACCACAAGTTGCGTACATGCAATTTTTCATACATGATACCGCATGATATTTGATTCCGAAATAATGATAAGTCATGTATAAAACAATGTAATTCATAAATTTGGGAAGTCAGGCTTTTTTGATTATATAAAGTGAGTTTTAATTTAAATATTAATGAGATATGACTGGTAAATTGTAAAATCCCAGGGAATATGGGAACAAAACTGTCAAAACATCGAATGTCGTTCAGACTAGTTCACAAAAAACGTGACCGCAGAGCAATTGATAGTGGCATCGTGATATCGTCGGTTCGACAGTGGGCGGTGATGAGCAGGGCGTATCTATAATATTACTAGAGTTTTGGTCCCTTAATTTTGTTCTTTCCCTTTGTTTAATAGAGGTAAGTTAGCCATAACCTATTATTTGGGTTTTGAAAGATTAATCGAACTCTCACCTTCGTAACGTATTCAACATGTTTTGATATTTTATACGAAATCAACCACCGCGTTCTTCATTGTAAAATAAATATTAGTTTGAGGCTACCATTGTATGTCTACTTGTGTTAGTAATTTTGCATAATTGTAAACGATTTTTCACAGTTTATGTTTCGAATGCATTTTTTTAAGTAATGATTTTTATCTTTTTTTTCAAAATCACGTGCGAGTTACTAATATCCGTTTCCCTGTTAAAGTTTAAGAAAACTATATTGCTCCAAAATGACAATGTGTTAGACATTTTAGTTTAGACACAAAGTGGAATATGCACCAATTCATGCTATCAGAGAAATGATGAGGAGACTTCTCTGTAGATATTTGTTTTTGATGTTTAATGTCTCAATTATTGTGCATTAGTAGTCATCAACTCATGACTTGAACTTGAGGTTGATACAAGGGCTAACATCTGTTTGAGCCCTTATTATGGCCATTAAATAAGTCGATTAAGGCTCAAATTATTATGGCCATTAAATTTTTTTAAAGAATTCCACATGGTGCTCACGAATAGGTCTTTATGCTCCATTGGGTGTGAACAGAACTAGCCTTGTTAATAAATTTCTCACAGTATTAGGTACTCTGTTTCATATGCAATTTTCAACCAAGAAAGCATGTCCCAGGGTAATCCAGTTTATTATAAAGAAAGATAATCTCATGATTGGGAGGTAAGACAATTTATGTAAGTCTACTTAGCACTATCTATTCCTTTCTTTTATTTCTTACTCTCACCAAAAATTCTTCCCTTCATTATCAACCACCAAATTATACTCTTCATTTAGGCCATTAAAATAATGCTCATTTTCAGTACTTCTGACACTCCACTAAACTACTCCATACTGCATGTAAGCTATGTTCATGAAAACTTTTTTCTCATATTCATACTAACTACACTGTAAACAAAGTGCTCATTTGTTTCTTTTATTCCATTGGTGCATGTCCATATTTGTTTGCATGTCGATTTATTGTTGGGTGGACATTTTGTTGCCATAGTCTATTTAATTCTGTGTCTGAGTTGGTTTGAAATATTTTCTTAATTAATGTATGGAGATGAAAAATTTTGTTTACCTGACAAATTTTTGATAATCTCCCAAATAAGTATAATTTTTTTTTTTTATATCTTGAACAAGTGAACTTTTGTTAGGTAGTAAACATGTTCAAGTACAATAGGTTACCTGGTTTTGTCATTGTCACTGGCATGTATGTAGTAACCTTCACTGCATATGTAAATGTATTTTCATTCATTATATGTAGTGTAAAATGATATTGTTATATTATAATTATTGTTATGTTGTTGTGATCCATTGCTCAATTTCACCCTAAAAAAGGTTCATTTTTACTATTGTTCTCTATTACATGATTTTGCATCCATAGCAAGGTTGCTTCTGACATAAGAACAAAATGGTTTTATGTTGTATCTCAGGAATGGATTTTTGATGCAAGTTGGGGACTTACTATTTATAGAACTACCTAATATTTGATATTCACTAGTTCTGATAGTTAAAGTTTGATGTATTAGAAAGTTTTCTTAATTTGTGCAGATGTTGGAGTATGTTGTACTCCTAGGCGTGGTGGTGGCAGTCACGGTCGCCCTGCTGCGTCTTGGAGTGGCAGGCACTAAGGAGACCAGTTTCGAAGAAGCTGTGGCTGAACAACAGAGGCTGAAGCAAAAGGAGGGAGGCAATAGCAAGAACAAGAAACCCAAGGTAGGAACCTCCTCAGGGATCAGTTTTTCTCAACACTATGACTAATAGATATTTCTCCAAGTTAAGCCTTAAAGATAGAAAAATAATCACCTGAGACACAGGTGCTTATGATAATGTAATACCAGGTAAGAACAAGGAATTTGAGTTCTCTGAGAATCTAGAATTTGTTAAAGCTATTGAGTATTTATTTATATAGGCTAATAAACTAACTTTTTATTTCATATAACATAATATATAGTACAATATTTGTATTGTATGGATGGTGAAATGCTAGTGTTTATATTTTACCTATATTACAGTGTTTACAGTTAGATACCATTTCATACATTTGCTCAGTTGAGTAACAGTCATGGTTGTTACGAAGCCTTGATCTCCGATTCAGGGTAATGATACAAGTTGAGTTTAAATAGGAAGTTCAACTGTGTCATGTGAAAAGGCTTTTAAACTGTTAAATTTGTTGTTAGTTATTATTTATGCCCTATAAGTCAGCCATTATTCTTGAATTACTGGTAGATATGAGGAATGATGGTTATTTGAACATCATTTCATTCTGTATTCTAAAATGAGAGTGTGGATACAGACAAGAGCATGTATTGGGCTCCATGTTGGTGTGTTTCTGGGTGGGGGTACTCAGAATGGAGTGGGTCAGTTGTGCACTGACCTCGCTACCTCATGAGTGCAAGGTTGAGTTGCAGCCAGGATTGCCATCCACAGCAGGGAGGTTTGTCTGTGAGTGTGTGAGTCCTTGTGCAATCTCTGGTAGTTTAACCTTTGAGGGAATAATTATGTTAATGCTGAGGCTATATTTAGCTTTGTTCAAAAAGTTCACTGCAGTCTTATGTCTATGTGCAATTAAGTTAGCATTTACCTTTTAGAAAAATCTAAAAGATTCTTGTGAAACAAACATGGTTTCTGGGGTGTGAAAGGTTTAAAGGGATTGTGATATACCAAGTTGCATTGAAGTCCTACTTGTTTGTGTTGTGACTATTTGGATTTCTGTTGAGTATGTGCCTAGATGTCATTTTGAGTGGGCGAATTCTGGTATTTTGTGTTGTGTAGATTTGAAATTGCTTCAGTTTATTCAGCTATTATTTATATCAAACTGAAATTTTCACTGAAGAAGGGGGCTAATTTGTTTCTTTTGCCTCAGTACCATAGTTTTCCTAGAGAGTCATGATAGTTTTCTAGCTTTGAAAATGTTATTAACATATTCTGCCCTAAAATAATGTCATTATCATGCTCAAAAAATTCTACACACTTAGTTACATAGGTGCTTATGTGGTTGATTTAGAAATAAACTAGAAATTCTTATTATAGAAGGTCTCATTTGAAGCATTCCAAAACTCTACCAAAAATTTTTTTTAGTGGAACTAACTTGTTTGCAGTGATTTTGATGAAGTAGCTTGTAAATTTCACCTGGCTTTTGTACACTCCCTCAAAGTTCATCTCATGGACATTGCATCCATAAACAATGTTTTTAGGATGTGAGTACCAACCAAGGATTGTAAAACATTCTGAATTGTGGCATTAGGAGAGCATTACAACAGTGTATTTCTACGCCAAAGACGTTAAGGGTGCTGCTAGGTTGCGTACAATCACCTGTGCCAGCACTTTTGCTGGAGACCCTGTCACTGACCTAGCATTCATCAATACAGACCTTCTAGCATTTATCTGTATACAAGTCACTCACCTTCCATCTATCTGTCAATGACCTTCTAGCATCTAACTCTTCCATCTGCCACGCATCATCTTGTGGCTCTCTTTTGCGCTCGTCTGTATAGGGTAACTTGAGGCGCCTCCATAAATTATATGCTGTAATTGTCCTGGGTACTGCAAACAGAAGGACAAAGAGGGCAAGTGTTCAGCATGCATTTTCTGGTAATATTCACATTTATTTTGTGCTTCACATAAAGCAGATGATTTTCATAGGCCAACTTTAAGGTGTTTTGATTTTGACTTTCCATTAAAACAGTGTGTGTGAGTGTTATGTCATTTCATTTAATGATCTTTTTCCATAACATCTGTTCACATCATTTCTTTCTAAGAGCCTAACCCTTTATGACAGTAATATAGTATTCTTTCTTGGTAGGGGTATATGGTATTGATTACTATTACTATTTTATTTTAACTTTTCCTTCAAATATGTATTTGTTTTATTTCAGTTCGGCCACGCTGTACTGATTATGCTCATCATGATGCAGCCATTTTGATTACTTTGACCCACTATTGCCCTGCCATACCGCACTGATTAATATTTTCATTGTGCAATATCAAGTGCACCTGTTCTCATTTAATGACGAACGCGTATTGGTGAGAAGCCTCCCACATGAAGTGAGCCGTATATATTTGGGTTGTTGTCAGGGATGACAAAGTTACACATTGTTGTGTCCAGGCACAGAAGAAAGTAAAGCCTGCACGAACTCGCACCAACCAAACCAACGGCGGCTCTGCTGCTGCTGCTGCTGCTCCTTCTCCTTCTGCCTCAGCTGGGCAGGAGTCTGCTGGTGAGTGTCTTTATTTCCTAAGATTACTTGTATCATCATTGTTATTATTATTAGTTTATATGTTTAAGGCTTCCTAGCCACATCAGAGCTGTATGGAATGTGGAATCTACGCATAGGTGTGTTCTCATGCATGATTCCCTTCCCATAAAAAACGGGAAGTTAAGACGGCAGAAAAAGAAAAGATGAAGAATATTTGAAGAGGGATTGATATTCGAAAGAAACAAAGCAAGCACAGATGAGGAGTCTCAAAGCCCTAGCTGGAGCTGAGGAAACCTAACATTGTCTGCCTGGAGATAGTGTATTACTAGTACTAGTACAGTATTACCTTGTATTTACCATGCGCAAAATGTTATTTTACCAAGTAACCCAAAATTAGATGTCCATCTTTTATTTTCAAGGAGACAGGAAAGGAATATTTCCAAATGTACGGTGGGAATGCAGCCAATAATACACGGGAACTGTGCCACTGCGCTTGTTCCAAGTGACTGGCCATTTTTTGAGTTGCTGCATTGTGCCTAATTGTGAGTGAATCACGTGTGGTGTGTAGACGTTCTTGTGAAAATTAGTACCATTCAGTGTGTAGTAGTTTTTTTCTAGAGCATCTAGTGGTGTACGCAGATAGCTAATAAGAGCTTTTTACTCAATGTGGAAGAGATAGAAATATCCAGTGGTTTAGGGCGGAAGGAACTGATAGAAATCATGTCACCAGAGAATCTGATTACTCTCCTCGCATGCACTGTTGAATTCGGCTTAAGCTCTGTGTAAAAATTGCGATGGTTTGATCTGCCTTGTGATTGTGTGTTTTTTGTGCCAGGTTCCAGCTCAGAAGACGACAATGGCGAGGAACATTTGTTGGCCGCACATCGCCGCCATCAGGACCTGAGGCGTCAGCAGCAGGCCGAGCAACAGAGGCAGGCAGAAGAGCAACGGAAGCAGGCCGAGCAACAGAAGCAACTGGCGGAGCAGCAGCGACAGCAGGCAGAGCAACAGAAGCAGCTGGAGCGAGAGAAGCAGGAGAGAGAAGCACAGCAGCTCGAACTGCAGAAGCAACGAGAGCGCGAAGAGCAGCAACAGGAAGAAGAACGTCAGCAGAAGCACCAGCAACAGATTCTAGAGCAACACCGGCAACAGGAAATTGCTGACCAGGTTTGTGCTTGTAATATGCGTCGTGTGTGCAGTGTGTGGGAGTATTGATCTATTGTATTTTTTGCTTATTCCTTTTTCATATTCATTCTATCACACCGCCATCCTTCTTTCGCCTCTCGTTTGTATGTGGGGGACTTTGGAGTGTGATAACTGATTACGGTTTCATCGCAGTGTTATTTTTAAATTGTATTTGCCTCTCTTGTGACCTAGTGAGTAATGAGTTTGAAAGGCCTTATGAGCGATTGACTCCTCCCAACTGGGTTAGATTCTTCCGCGTCGTTTGAACGTTTCGTACAATAGGCTAATGGTAGAAGCATAAAGGCTAAAATCCTTTAGTGTCGTCAATGTACTGCTGTCCCTAAGAAGTCATACGAGCTCAATTGGAATTGCAGGCTAAATGGCTACTTCAAGCTTTTCAGGAAGAATGCAAGAGCATTTGAATATTTTGCGCAATATAATAGCCGCGTGTGACGGTAGTCGCTGAACGCAGGCTCGTGGCTTGAAAAGGAACAATAAGTTCAGAAGATGACGAGCTCTGCTACAACGTTGCGGTTGTTCGATCTTACGAGACGGTGGGTGGCGCACGCCGTGTTGTGGGTGTCGGGGCACAGACTTATTGGCAATGTGGGGGATTATTAAATAAATAATGCAAGGAATATAAACAGGAAATAGAATAGAAGAAAATCTATTGAGGAAGAGTTTGCGACGTCACTTCTTGGAGGAGCGTGTTTGCTCCGTTGTATGAAATGCTGTGCAGCTCGTGAAATTTTCCCGGTCGTTTCTCTGTGAGAATCGATTTACATCGTGTCACAGCCGTGTGATGTGCCCGCAGGCTTATGGGTCAGTTCACTGTTCCTGTAGCTAGGTACGGGTCTTGAGAAAACCTTAATTGTAGGACGAAAAGAATCTCGTTTATTTTTTCTTACTGATGAAGCTGGCGAATTGGCATTGAAATTTGTTGATGCGTAATCCCACATTGCCAGTTTGTGCGATATTTTCATGAGATCAATGCAAGGATCATCTACTGTTTTATGATTGTTCTTTATGTACTAAACTTTCGAGAATTTGAACAAAACTCATTATTTAGCATACTTGTTTTTGAGTTAAAAGTGCACTTTTCGAATATCTGTAATTAAGACTTTAACGTAAGTCAAATCTGTTGCATGAAACAAGACTCCGCACATGGAAGACTAGCTGTGAGTGGGCTCGGTTGTCAACGCCTTTTACTGACGTGCGCTTTTTTGTGAAGTGAGTTGCTTAACCACGTTGTTTTCTGTGTTTTCTGATTTAGGTTACGAAAGTGAACAGGGCTTGTTGTCCACTGTAGGAAACTGGCGTACTAGGAATATTTGATCGGGCCTATTGACCCTGACTTATGACTAATGACTCGTGGAGGTTGGTTTCATTCTAGTCGCCCTGGAGTCACTGTGTTGGCAGGAGCTGTGTGATGGGCATACCAGTGTGAGGTTGTGAACCAGTCTTGTCGCGCGCTCAAGTCCTTAACCCTTCTGCTGCAAGTTAAAAGTATTTATATATTCACTTCTAAAAATCCTCAATTAAGTTGCAGTGATTTCACTGAAAAAGTGTTCTCTCTTAAAACAGGTAATCGTTTCTTTGCAATCTATTAAGAACTGGTAGAGCAACCCATGAAAAATAATGGGACTAGCTGTATTTATTCTTAAAATGAATGGTACCTCCGACTCCTGCATGGACTGACGTGACCTTCCTTTCTAGTGGTGTGGCGGGCGCTGGGCGTGACCCCAAACTTATAAACAAATTTATATGCTACAGTCTTGATACTTTTAGATTAGTATATGGATAGTCCCTCATTGATTACTCAACATTTGAAGTTTGCATCGCAAAGGGGTTACGCATTGCTTTCAGTATTTTCAAGTATTTCATGGCCACACTGTCCTCGTGTTGTAAATACTTTCACGGCGGCGCTTGTCCAGGAGTCTAAGAGGAATGAAAAGAAGAGGAAGCTGCCCAGGAACGAGGAAGTCAAGCAGAGGACGTCGAGGACCGGCTTCACTTTGGTGAACGGAGTGCACTTCGAGGTGAGCTGGCCGGGGCTGGGCCTCAGAGTGAGCTCCAGGGATGGTGTGTGAGGTACACCTTGGCGTTTTCTCGGAAGGCTTCAGATTAGCTAACCACGGGCAAGTTTATTCATGAGCAACTACTCCTCAGCTCCCGCAATTCTTCAGTGCCGTTTGCACCTCATTCCATATTGCATGCACGGCCAAGTAGAGTGTGGGTACTTTCAAAATCTAGTTTAGCTTTGTTCGCTAAGCGTACAGGCGTTGAGAGAGTTACCCTGCCATTCTATAGCCTTGCTGACGGTGGGTTCCAGCGATCTTGCTAGTCATCTTGCTTTCTCTCCTTTTGAAGATGAAAATATATCTGAGGTTCCTTTTAGGAGGTTGTGATGATGGTGTGCCGGGGGCCCGTGACAGTAGAGGCATAGCACTACAGTAGCGTACAAGTTCAGGGACTGTTGCCCATGTTTGCGCGAGGCCCCCTTTCTTTAGTCAAGGGTCACTTATTTCTGTGCTTCACGAACGGGGGAAGGGAAGGGTTTACATTTCATCGGTGGTGGTAATTTTCGTGCATCAATGAGCTCATTTTTTCGAAAGTCATTCTGTGAATGGAGAATGTTTGAGCTTTAAGAGACACCTTGCATAGCATCGTTCGTTCACTGGAGGAGCGGGGGAGGGGAGGGGGCTGGTGGTGTAGCTCGTAGCTCCCGCATTTTGTGGGTCAAAATCTCATTGGGTTCATTTTGATAGTCCCTCAAAAGAGTAATCAAAGCTACCCATGCGACACATTTGTTATGCATCAAAAACTGGGTGTGAAGCACTTCGTGGTCAGGGAGGTTGGAATTTTCCAGAGTTTCACTCAAGTGCGGCGAAAAACGAAGCGTCGGTCAGGTTTTCCAAGGACATCGTTTGTTGTGATGTCCTCTTGTTTTTCTTTTTTGTTATTTTCGTTTGTGCGTTGGGTGCTCATGATTTGCCTCGGCACAGTCTCTCGTCTACTGCTTTTTATGGCTGTGAAGACGTTTTTGTTTCAACAGAAGGCAGTAGGTTTTGGTGGGTTGGTCTTTTGAGTTTGCGTAATTACGAGTTCGTGTTTGATTTAAAAAAAGCGTCTTTGTTACCTTGCTTCGCTGATTTTTTTTACTTGCTGCTCTGCTCATCCATTTGCATGCTGAGCTGCATAAAAGATAGGCGTTGTTTTGCCTCTGAAATGTGAACCCTCGCAGTCGCTAAATCTCGTAACGCGAGGAGCCATCTTCTCGTCATGTTAATTAAGTTGCTTTCACAGTAAAGCTTGGAGGTGGCAACACTGCAAACTAAATACAGCTATCACAGAAAACAGATTGTTCTCATTCTGTATTGGTGTGTAAGCCTTACTTAGTCTTGTCTTTGGGATTGTTTCGTTTCAGCAATCCTTTGTTATGAAATGCCCACGGCTACCAGGTCATGCACGTTCTTGGCATTTATGGGGCATTAACTCTAATACTATTGTGTTTGTCATTCTTTCATTGTCAAGCTTATGTGTTTCTTTTCTTATGGCAGTTGCTTGCATGTGATAGGCTTTGTAAAAACATCAGACGGCATTTTGTAAACCGATGAATTATATCCGTATATGTAATGAAGTACGTACATTTCTTAAGACTTGACTTGCTATGAAGCATTCCATAAGTTCGAAGCCCCCATTTTCGGTGGCGTTGTAGCATTGTATGCTTACATTATGAGTAACTTGACTCGCCTGTGGCAGAGCGTTGCCAGCAACGTGGCCAGCAACGGGATGACGGTTGACGGCCCCAACCTGCGTCTGAACGGGAAGAAGGGCGGTGACGGGGACAAGGTCAGCAAGAAGTCCGTAGCTAGGCTACAGGAGCTCAGTGCCAGTAATGAGGAAGTCTCCTCTGACAAAGGCCTTCACAACGGCACCGCTCCTCTCAACTCCAAGAAGAGCAAGAAGCAAAAGCTGGATAAAAGTACGTATTTTTTTAGGCGAGTTACGAATTCTTGCATGCGCCAAATTAAAGTGTTACATTTCGAGGGGAAGTAGGGGTAACTTCCCGGGTTTTTAGGTTGTGGAATTTACGTGTAGCTGCAGGTTTTGATCATTTTACTACTGACGCTGTCGATCTCGGTTTGAGTTTTGGGAGAATACTAGACAACCCGTGACCCTTTGGGTCAAATAAAATTTAAATCGTGAATTGCTATTAAATAGTCAAGACTACCGAAAACTAGACTCTTTACTCGGAGTGTACATTAGGGCTAAAAATAGTTATTAATAACAATTATCTCACAATCTGAAAGAAAAAACAATATTTTATCAATTACCGTAGATCAGCATACAACATTAACAAGCTAAATTGAAGTGATCATGCCCTAAACATATAGCTCAAAAATTGGACAAAACTTCTGTTACAACCTGATGGATTGTTTGGAGCGTACACGCGTATACAGACTACCAATGAGCACAGAACGTTCATGTATTTCTTCTGACTGAAGCGATGGCAGGCGAGTGATGTATTGATCATGAGATAGGGATGGATATCACGTGATAATATCCACAGACGGTTTGAGGGAGAACGCCTGAGGTTGGTTAACGGAGAACTTTTTGCCTTCATTTTCCAGGTTGTTAATTTACATCAAAATTGAACGTAAAACTATAATGACAATTGATCAGTTACAGATGATCCATGTTTGATGGGTTTGTAGAAGTAGCAGCAAATCTTGTCGATGACTTTATCTTGTACTTATGCGATGAATAACTGGGGAATGTCTCGTCTAGTGAGTTATGGGAATGTTTTTTGATTAAAGATGGAAATACAATCGTCTGATCACACGCTACTTTAATTAAGTGGATGTTATTTTACTAAAGGCTAGGAAACGCTCCTGGATTGTAATCATTTTAGGACAGTGTCAGTTACATGCGATTATTGACATATATAAAACCACTGCAATTTATTCATCAGGGTTATGTTGAGCCTCTTTCTCTGTGCTATGCCAGCGTCACCATGGGGACACTGTTAGGTTACCTTAGCTATAGATAGGCCTTCGGGACTTCTAATTTTCGTGCCCACTTTGCTTTTTTTCAATGTTCACGCCTTTTTCTCTCATTATTTTTTATCCTTTCTTCCTCTTCATTCTTAACTTGCTGTTTCTGTTTGCAGGAAATACTGTGTGAGAACACACCTGTGCATATATTCCACGTTTTCTAAAGTCGATACTAAATGGTTTTTTCTTTTCCCTCTTTTGAGAATGCCTTTGGTGTGGCTAGGAAGCTGTATACTAATTAACTAATAACGTGCCACATGTGCCTCAGAAGTTTCACTAGTTGTTGACACATCGAGTGTTATCTTCAAACTAGTACCATTCCAGAGCCAGCTTCATTCTGTGGTGCTGAGATGTGCTTGCGTGCTGCGCTGCTTCTTGAAGCCTTCGTTGTCCATTAATGGGATGCTGTGCTGTGCAGCCGTCAATGTGCAGACCATCCTTCAGATGGTGGAAGAGGCGCAGCTGTCCAGCGACCAGCTGCAGCAGGTGGTGGACAGCTTACTGGCAGCTGCCGCAGACGGTGGCTGGTCAGAGGCGCGCAGGGGCGCGGAGGTGGCCGTCACCAAGAAGCTGGAGGAGGCCAACAGCACCATTGCCAGACAGCAGGTACGGGGCGTGGCTGTTGTGTGTAGTGGCCTCTCCACTTCTTCTGAACTTCCTAACTGGCCATGGCCTCGAGCTGCTCGATGGGCAGCTATGAGGGATGCTGAGACTGGGATCTACGTGTAGCTAGTGCACGTAGACGGATGTAAGAGTGAATACATTAGCCCTTTCATGACGGGAAATTTTAATCAGACTGAGTTATCGGTGATTTTTATCCGTCAAGTTACGTGTACACTGAACGAAGGATGCAGGAGTGAATATATTAGCCCTTTGGCGGCTGAGCGAGTTTCCATCCGACAAAGAGTTGCGTAGGATTTTCAGACGTGAATTATGTGTGTTCTTCAGGTACCAAAATTCTGTAACTGCTCTCATTTTCCTGAGCCCTGACGATTACGTGGCCGTTTATTGAGTTGTTCGTTTGTTTTTGTTCTTGCTCAACTAGGGGGACTTGAGCTCATTGATGGATTTGTTGCATCTCTGTAACGATGTGTCATATCATGATGGCGTGTGGGCCCACTGTTGCGTAAAGGGAGACGTAGGACTCAGCCCTTTGATTCATGTACATGTTGCTCTAAAGGGTGTGGTAAGAAAGTGTTACGAAAGGCTAATCGCTTGCCAAGTGCATAATAAACAATGTGTAATTTGTTTTCAATGTGTTCTTAAGAAGAGCATAAACGTATTTCTTTGTAACTTAGTTTCACGGTATTTAAGTTTACTGTATGTAACAAATATTTCATGATCAATCTTACGGTAGTGGCAATTTTTTGAGACACCTTGTAGGTATCATAAGATGACGGCAATAATGGGCAGGATGAAGGGAATACTACAGCGTGGGTTGGGAACCTTTCTTGGTGAAACCCATTTTAGGGCGCAGGTTAGGTAGTAGGGTTGAGTTTGTTAGGTTTTTCTATCGTATGCTATGGGGGCTGGTGACCTCAGGGGGGCACACTGTTCACTTCACTTCAGCTACAGGTAGGCCTTTAGGACTTCTGTCTTTCGTGCTCACTTTACTTCTTTCAGGTTTCACACCTTTGCTCTCTTCTTTGTATTTCTTCTTCTTTAACTTAGGGTCGAAGCGTGGGGGATCCTGTGTGGGAACACACTTAGTGCATGGATTCCCCATTCTCTTTAATCTATATTGAATGGTCTCTTCTCTTCGCTCTCATGCGGTTGCGGTCGATGTGGCTAGGAAGCTTTAAACTGGATTTAATAATAATCTATATCATGAACACAGGATCAATTATGTGTGTGTTGCCGGTCCGTGACCTGTGACTTCAACAAAGGCGCTACGATGTGACCCTGGAGTAAAGAACTCTCATTTTTCTACTCAGGAATATTTATCTTGCCCGTAATGTTGTGTGCAGGAGGCGCAGTCTGCCCTCACCGTCAAGATCAGCGACCTGCGCACAGACCTCAACAGCGAGCGCTCCAAGAGCACGCAGCTCAAGCGGCAGCTGGACGCCGCTGTGGCGGAGCAGCAGCGGCTCGTCGAGCGTGACCAGCAGGTCCAGCTCCAGCACAAGCAGCAGATGCAGCAGACCATCAATCAGCAGGTGCCTGCCTGCAGCCCGCATGCTTTGTTTGGTTCACGCCACCGGACGTTCTTTTCGTGATTTAAATCATTTTGCGCCATGTTCTAAACTTTGATGTGGAGTTTGCCGTGATGCTGCTGCGCGCTGAAGTTGATGTCAACCTATTTTTTGTGTTGTTACATTACCGCGGAAATATGTCCACCGGTGGGTCACTCGGACGGTAACTCATTTGTCTAAGTACATATGGCAACGAGAGTGGTCAGGGGTTGTGCTGTGTCTCCTAGTTACAAGGTGGAACGGAAGAAGCACCTTAGACTCGAGGATATTAACGAAAAATGTTAAAATATAATAATTACTAGCTGCAGGACCCGCGAAAATTTGTGGTTAGAATCTTTAGAAGTTGAAGTTTACGATCAAGCTGTAGCGTAGATACTGCAATGATCTTCGTATTTATTGATGGAGGATGTGACACACATAGGTACATGAGTAGTTACATGCGTGATATAATTATTCGTAGTGACGCTTTAAAAAGTTACCTAAGCTGAACCACCGTGTCTACAATGCCCCGTGCATGCATCAGATATTTTGATTTCTATTGCACAAGCATACAATTTGCATATTTAATGAAGAGCAGAACGTTCTATCATCTATTATCAAGGTTAAATTAGAAACCTGGGAAATTATTTATTTTCCATAGCTTATGAAAAATTCTGTGCGAAAAAAAAACAATGTCCAAAATGAAATTCTTGAAGACGAGTTGTGCGAGACGACCAAAAAGCTTGAGAAAATAAATGATTACTCAAGGGAAGTTCTCCAAGTTATCCATGAAACAGCAACTTGGCGTCTCAATACTTCAAGAAATATCTTGTCTTATGCGTGCAAGTGGTATGCTGGATACGGGGGTTTAGTCTGGTTAATTTAATTTAGTCACCCTGTGCAGGATGATGTTTAACAACGTCTGAGGCATGGAGCCCAAGTGTTCAGGAGAGTTAGGATACTTAAAAGTACCCAGTAAAGATCTGTTGAATGATCTCAAGATATTCTATTGCCTCTGATGTATTTTGAATTGGTCTGCTGGTGAACAGATGCACTGTCGGAGCTTCTGCCTAGTAACTCCTAATCGTTTTTCTACTTCTGAGGGCTTTCGTCGATGGCTTCCGGGTCCTTAGAAACCGTTATATATTTCTCGTAACACCTCGCTGAACTTTTTATTGTGCAATAGAGTGATGATTATTTCTTGGTCCCGTATTCACAAAACATGTAATACTAGACCAGTCGTGACCCGTTGGGTCACTATTTTCCAGTTCCGCACGAGCCTTCAATGATTTTTTTTCCTAACTGATACCCAAAGCTGATAAAAATAACTCATTCACTTTAGTACTGATAGCATAGGCCGTAATCATGTCAATATGGAAAAATCCTGAGCGTGGTCCGGTGCTCTTCAGGGCAGGCAGAGAGTGTCAGGCTAGGAGCGGCGTCTTTCTTGATGTGCGCCCAATGAAATCTTCAAGAAGACTAAAAAATTTCCGCGAAAACTCGACTTTTATAGGCTAACGTGTTCAGAAATATATCCTATGCAGTTAAGTCTGTATCCACAATACAGGATTAAAGGAAGAGTATAAATTTCGAATATCTCAGAGCACGGTTTCAAGCAAGCAAGACGACCAGAGTTTTAGTATTAGATATGTTTATTCTTATAAATAAAAGTTTTTTGATCGTAAAGTCACCTTCTGGTTGTGGGGAAACACCGTCCCCAAAATGTCAACTGACACAGAGGCTCCTCCACTCTCTGGAAATATCTCAGCCCACTCGGAGAGGTTATGAAGTAAAAACAATGATCCCGTTGGTGATACAGTTGTTGTTTGCTGTCAGGTGGCGCAGCAAATCCAGGAGGAGAGAATCAGGCTACAGCGGGAGTACGACGAGAAGCTTAGACAGGTGAGGAGATTCTTCTGGATTCAGCAGTTGAGAACTACCATAGTCGCCAGGGTCATGGGGTGCGTCTATTTCTCTTTTAAACTGTGAAGTCTTCACTTGAATGGATGATTTGGAGGAAATTGACTGGGAAATGTAATTGAGTTTTGAATGTCATTTGAATTTTTAGGTTTGACGGGCGAGAATATGACCGGGAGATATAATTCTTGGGGTTATACTGGTGAAATTCAGCGGGTCAGGTTATGGTCCTATATTACTTTTCAAAATAGATTTTTGCGCTTTAATTAGTTGGAGCATTGTTCCATGATATAGCTAACGAAACTGTGATTCCATAAATTTTATAGCTGAGTAACATTTTGTAATTAATTTGCCAAGGTTATGATTTCTTATAAAAATTCATATGCACTTCTTGAAGACGTTTTGTAATCCTGTGCTACGTCCACCATAGTATTGTGGCTTATTGTTGCCCTACTTAGTGTGCTTTGTTGACCATTATATCATGAGACGTGAGTGTTGAGGAGCGGTTCGTGGTACTGATCAGTTTACATTCTAGGTTGCTTTCAAGAATATGCCGACGTTATGCTGAGAATTTTGTCATTTACCACGTGGGAAGAGTCTGTCGAGTCGAAGTGCTCTATTTGTGTCCATTTCCTCATCCATTAGATGCTCGTCGATTCAAGGGGTCCGTTAATAACAGATCTACTAGTTGTGTTACTGGAACTGTTATTATGATTCCATGCGTGCGGTGTTTGTTATACTTCCGTCTGTTGCTGTAACTGTTATACTTCCGTCTGTTGCTGGAACTGTTATACTTCCGTCTGTTGCTGGAACTGTTATACTTCGGTCTGATTCTGGAGTTGCAATAGCCCTTCCCTATAAGCAAGGGCTATTTTTCCGAGAAAGTTTCTTTTTCAAATGCGAGGATCCCGAAACTGTAAATTCATTGCAGTAAGAATAACAGCTCTAATGAAGTCCAAAAGAAAACTACAACTGCAGTATGCCAGTGACTGCCACAACCAGCAGACAGTGGGGCAGTAACTTACTGGGGCAGTAAGCCAGTAACTGCCACAACCAGCAGGCAGTAACAGTAACTGCCATAACCAGCAGACAGTGCAGCAGTGCGCCAGTAACATGAGGTGTGTGTGCAGCTGGAGGTGAGCAGTGTGGAGTCTACGAGAGTAGCGCGGGAGGGCGCCATGCAGCACCTGCAGCAGCAGGAGCAGGCAGCGCTACGCCGCATACAGGAGATGCAGGCTGAGCTCGCTGCCTCTAACACGCAGGTAGCTCGGGCGTGGTGTGCTGGGTGGTGGTGGTGGTGGTGTACTTTGTGTATTGCCGAGTGCTAGGTGATGTGTGTGTGGTGCGCACTGTGTACAGTAGGTGTGGTGGTGTACCGTGTGTATGGGGGAGTGATGGGTGGTATGTGTGGCGTTTGGTGTGCTGCGTGGGCTGGTCACCGCCAAGGCGCCTCTTACACGGCCTCGCAGGCTCTATTGCTGTCACCACCTCGGTCACGGACTTGTCCCTAGACCATCAGGTGCAGGTAGCCACTCCCCCTCTCCTTGATATTTTGGCCGCCCTCTCATTCCCTTCATTTAGTCGGATTTGATCATAAATTCATCATGCGGTGAAGTACTCCCGTATATCATGTGAAATTATTAGCAATATTTATTCTGTGATGCGTTTTTCTTGCCGAGCTTGAAGGAATAAGTTCACTAATCTTACGTTATATTATTTTTTAGGTATAGTTAAGGTCAGTTGCTTGCTTGATCATACTTCCATTGAAATTCTGATATTTGCGCTGTGGTTTAACGGTCTGCATGAACTAGTATTTTTAAAGTGACTGATCGCCTTCGGGAGTGACTGATCGCTATGTTGACTTCATAATAGTCGTATATGGAACAGTAGACTTTAGCCACGGTAGATCATGTGCAATTGGTGTTAGTGACCTTGTTTCTGAACTAATTCTTCAGCGACCTTTAAGGTAGTCTTTACCTTTGGTGTATTAAGCTTGTTTTTGGGGCTTCCATAACGATTTTATTGCCAGCGTTTGCTCTTGATATCGTCGAGCGGTGAGTAGTGTTCGAGTTCCACTACATTCTTGTTTAGTTTTGTTATTTTGCCTGGGTTTTCCCTTCTTATTGTGGCTTTGATGTGCTATTATGACGTTTAGTTTTTGTTGCCGTTGTTTTAAATGTGATGTACAATCGATGGTTAAAACACGCTAGTTGAATTTTTCTATTGGAAAAGAATTGGAGCTTGTAGGTTTCTTCCTTCACCTATTCGGTGGACTTGTTATGAACCTACGATCCTCTTCACTTGGATTTACATTTAATTATGCAGCAGATGGTCGAGTTCCTCACTGTAAAATGATCACATTTTTAGGCTGCACCACCTCTTCTGAACGCGCTACGCTTCAGCAATTCGAGGGAGATCTTTTGTGCTATTTGTGTGGGCAAATTGAAGCTTTGTTATATCCTTGGAACCTCTCAAGGGGCGGAGGGCAGGCGATAGGGCGAGGCTGGTTAGGTTTGTCTGTCTTGTGCTTTGGGGACTGGCGTCCCTTGGAGGGCGCTGTAAGGTTACCTCAGCTATTGGGACTCACGTGCGGCACTTTTTTCGTACCCAGTTTGTTTTTCAACTTTCATATCATTGCTATCTCTTCTTCTTTTTTCTTATTCATGCTAAACATGCTACTTTTGTGCACAAGGGCTTCTGTGTTGGGACACAATTTTGCATAGATTCCCCGTAATCTAGAGCTTAATTAAATAGTCAGATTTCTCTTTCTTGGGACCACATTTCATTGGGAGTTTGAACGAAGTAATAATCTCATATAATGCGTGTGCAGGCCCAGCAAGCCCAGTACGCCTCGGAGCAGCTGTCCGTGGCCAAGGAGGAGCTGGAGAACAGGCTGCAGGGCGCGCAGCAGGAGATCCAGCAGCTCTCCAACGTTATCGAGGAAAACACCTTACGCGTGCATCGCTTGCAGCAGGTGATCATCATTTCACGTGTTTTTTCAGAGTGTTGTTCGTGTGGGCCTCCGTGAACCTTCATACTCTTGTGTGTAGAATGGGTCCGCGTTCCAAAGTGAATGAGGTACAAAAAACGGGAATTTCATTTGTTGTAGAAGAATTAATTTGTACTCGCTATTTGAACCATCTTGTACAGCTGGGCTTGCCACTGGTGGGCCATTTTACGGTCTGATCGCCAGTGGGCCATTTTATAGGGTAATAACTAGTTAACATTTTAGACTTTTGCATTTGTGAAGCCGCAATGAACTATAGCAATGAACTTCTCATTTTATTTCTTTTCGATGAAGTTGTCATCTGGACGAGGGGCGAGCGTTTGTGTGTGTGCCTGGCTGTCGGCCACCGGTGCTCGGTGGGATGCGGTGTGTGAGTCGTGTTGTCATTTGTGTGGGCGTTAATTTCGGTGCGACGGTTCCACAGGAGAAAGAAGCGCTTCAAGCAGAGGCGGACGAGTCGGCGAGGACGGCCGCCGACTGCAACGAGAAGAACAGCAACTACGCCGCTCTCGAACACAAGTGAGTCGCCCAACGCTGAGCTCTGATTGCCTGGCCGCCGTGACGCTGTCGCCCCTTTTATGTTAGACATTAGCCTGTGACGCCCTCATTATTTTGGCAATAAGACGACTGCAGCTAGCTTTGTACGAATAGCCATCTATAGTCATAGGTGAATTTGCTGTAAAACTGAATCGAGTCTCGTACGAGTAACTAATACCAGCGTTTTCAGACGGTCCAATCTTGTAAAAAATTTCATTTAAGGTTATGAACTTGGGGGTTTCAGCTCTTCGTTATCCGTTTTATCCACTTGAGCCGGTGCCGTGTATTGCTTGTTCTGTCTCCAAGTCTTGACTTTCAAGTCTTCTACGGTTACGATTCTTAGTCAATTGTAACACAACATGCCAAGCGCGTGGGTGTCGACTTGCGCCTGTGAAGCCCTGGCGAATGCTAGCTGATGTTTCTGGTGGAAAAAGCGATCCCCTGTAGTGTTTATGGCTGGACGGCATGATTTATTGTAAAACTTTGGTGCCAACGCTGAGAACTCGAATACAATCACGAAGTTTCACCACTCCATCGGTTGTTCGTTTCTTAATTTCATCTCAATACTCATTCGAAGAACGTGTCATTTGAGCTGTATGGTCTCGTTTTGATAGTTCTCTTTGCTGGGCACTTCGAGGGAAGAAAAGGAAGTCGGTGTTACGTGAAACCAATGTCCTGCTTGCGGCTTTTGTTTCTCTTTACTTGATGGTTTGGTCGACTCGGTGACGGACTCGCCCTGCCTTCATCGCTCTGCTAAAGAGGCATCCAAATTTTTAATTCAAATTTGACGCGCCTTTAGTCATCACGGTTGTGGGTGAGTGGTAATGAATGGCTCCTATGAAGATTTTGCTTGCTGACTAATTCGTATATCAGATTTATAGATCCCAAAACTATTTCGAAATGGTCTTTATAATGTCTGGCATTTGTACAGTACTTTTAAAGACTGGGTACTTCATATTAGCGTCACTGGTGCAAAATTTCAGAAATTTTGATTACGAAGTTTTTGTTTTTAGAGACCTGTATCACGAGGATATCATTGTTCTCGTCTTTTTCCTCCAGAATCTCGACTCAGGCGGCGGAGTTGGAGCAGAAGAGGCAGCAGTCGGACTCCTTTTCAGTGGAGCTCGGCAGATTAAGGACTGAACTCGAGTCAGTCAAAACAAAGAACAACGTAAGTGGTCCTCATCTTGTCGAGTCTCGCGTGAAATTCTGCTGATGTTTGTGCACATGAGACCGACATCTGACGTAACGATGAGCAGTGTGAGGCCTTTGTGGTGTTGATCTTGTACTTCAGGGAGGCATCGGATTGGCCATAAGCTATGAGGTTAGGTCATCAGTTGGGTTTGTCTATCCTATGCTATGGGGACTTGCGTCTCCGGAGGAACACTGCTAGATTACCTCAGCTATAGATAGGCCTACGGGATTTTTACCTTTCGTGCTTACTTTGCTTCTTCCTATTTTCATGACTTCTTTGCTCATTATTCTTTATTTTTTATATATCTTAACTTGCTGTTTCTTTGCACAGAAATTCCTGTGTGGGAATACTCCTATGCTTAGATTCTTCGTTTTCCTCGGTCCCTACTAAATGGTCCCTTCTCTTTGCTCTCTTTGGGTCATATTTCATGTCGATCAGGGGCTTTATATCATGAGATGATAATTAGGTCAGTAACTGGCAGTTCTTCTCGTATTTGGACGGCCGGCCTTGATGAAGCTCTCACCAGTGACGTGTTCTGCTTTGCGAATGGAAGAAATGTGTCTGGGAGAACGTGTGCAAAGACGCCCTGCAGACTCTAGGGAGTGTGTGGAGACAGTAAGTGTCTGTGACAGTATGCTATTCTGTGACGGTAACGCAGTGTGTTACAGTGCGCGTCTGCTGTGCGACACCGTCACAAAAGAAAGAGGTGACGGTCTTTGGATTGCATCATAACTCTGCCACGCTTGTTTTTTTGTCAAACGTAAACGGTTTTATTTAAATTTCTGTTGTGCACATTTAGGAACATTTAAGAACATTTCTTTATCATAAGTAATTTACATCAGATACAGGTTTACAATCAAATAAGGAATGATGAAAAACCGGGATCAGGATATATACCATATGTGGGCCCGAATAAGCTGTAAGGCTTCTAGGGCAACCTATATAGCAATGAGGGCATTCAATATACAGTATATCAGAGATTAATAACAATAATGTGCATGGCAATTTCGTGTACTTCTTATATATACTCTTGACAATTTCGTGTACGTATTATATATACCCATGGCAATTTGGTGTGCTTATTGCTGTCGGTATATTTGATGACTTTGTGACGTTATTTGGTCACGTGGCTGTCACTTCCATGTGCAGGAACTCCGCGAAAAGAACAGCTCCGTACTGAAAGCTTACCAGGAGCTCGAGGCCAACTTGCAGGCTAAAGAAAAGGTAGGATGTTGCCATAGCTGTTGCCTCGGCGAACTTCCAGTACCATGGTGACTGTGTTGCCTCATTGACTATTTTGCCATAGCTGTTGCCTCACCGAACTTCCAGTGCCATGGTGACTGTGTTGCCTCAGTGACTGTGTTGCCATAGCTGTCTCCTCAGTGAGTAAGCGGCTAGACTGCGCGTGTGACTACGTGTGTGCGTGACCAATGTGGTTGCATGTCGACAATGCGTGCGAGTTCATCGTGATGATGGATCTGTGTAGGTGACACAGGTAGCATTTCTCGATAACGTTCGAGTCTGGAGTGCAGAAATGAGTTGCTAGCTAGCAGAGACGGTACAATTGTGCTCAGATATATGATTGACAGCAACGGATCGCAACGCTTGTATTACTTAAAGAAGGACTTGAAAGAACGAGAAAATCTTGTAAAAACCCGGCCTATTGTTGGATGGTAATTATGTAGGCGTGATGGGAACAGTTTCTGTTGGCTAGGCAAAGTTTTCCAAAACAATAAACGAGAGAAAAAATGAGGGTCAAGTGAGCGGAAGAAGTAATGATGGAGAGAAGGAAGTGAAAGGAGAGAAGAAGAAGTAGCAGGAGGAAAGGAAACTAAAGGGAAGAAAAAAGAAGAAGTAAGAGGGAGAGAAAGAAATAGCAGGGGAGAACAAGAAGAGATACCACATGACCCGAAAGTGACATGGACCGTAACCTATTGAGCAGCTCGTGCTTGCTGATCTATTGCAATTAGGTGGCCTCTATTGCACGCCCCTCAAGTCGTGTTCTGTATTGACTTGTGTTGCTGGGCTCAACGAGCGACGTGAGTTCAGGGTCTGTCATCAATTTTTGATATTTAGTCGAAATTGTAATGAAGTGCGATGGAGTTGAACCTCTCCCCTCCGGGCTCCTCGTGTTGACGGGCATGAGCTGCAGCGGACAACACCTGCTGCCTGAGGACCTGTTCCACTGGCAGGAATGTCCGATACAAATGGGCGGAATGGGTCATGCTGATTATTCACGTCAGCTCGTATTCTCTTCCTCTAGTTCGTCCGTCATTGATGTGTTCAACTCGACACAGTTCTCGCCTTATTTCAACCTAGGGATCCGTGTCGATTTTAGTTCTGTGACTTTAGTGAGTGAAGTATATTGGCTCAAATTGTGATGCCCATTCGAACGCTAAGTTTGTGTTCCTCACCGAATATTTAGATAAAATAATTATGCATACGAAAATTGAAATGTACTTTTTATGTGTGTTTAATGGTGTTCCGAGGAAAGATGCGATAATGATTTGATTATTTTGATCAGAGAAATTTTGTGATGTTTACATGTACGTGTGTTTGTGTGAACAGAAAACCGACAGCGACCGCGCGGCCTTGCACAACCTGGAGGAGGGCTACAGACAACTGCTGTTCAGGCTACACCCCAACGCCGCCGTATCGACAGCAACAGTGAGTTGCTGCGTTAAGTTCTGTCCTCATTTTAACTTATTTGAATATCGTTGCATTGTTCCAACCCTGATACCTTTGCTACGTTTTTGCAACCCGAGAAAATGTTGCTTAACTCGTATGAAAATTTTATTTCATATCATGAATATATTCGCTTTACTTCGGAATACTATCTTGAGTACATAGAAGATGTTCCCCAGTTTTCTCCTTATGATTTTGCTACAGATACGGAATTGATTACTTGCACGTTTCTGTGAAGCTGAACTATATTCGTGAAAGCTCCATGGGGCTTCCAAGTCTTGCTTTGGCCACCGGTACCGTATTTGGCCCGCGTTCATAATCGGCTTTTCTCCGACGGTGTAATGTCTAATATTTCTTACTAATACTAGTAGACGGGGCCCGCTTAAAACTGGCGGCACAAATGATGTTAACGTCTCAAGATGGCCTCTTATTTACGGTAACTTTGTCATGAAATAACGTTATTTTCAGTATCCCTGATACGGACTTCCTTCTCTGACAGTCTCGCTATTGGTTTAGGAATACGGACCCGGGAATGTTCTTCTATCTAAATTTAAATGTGGCAGAGAGACAGACCAAGCAAGCAACCACTGTCTATTAGGATATAGTGGTCGGGATTTCTATCTATAGAGCTGAGCATTATCCCTCCGCAAGGAAGGGGTAGCTAACCATGAGCACGGACACACTATTGCACCCATACATACACACTTCGTCTACTGGGTGAATCGTCCTAAGGTTAATCGATGCGATTTACCATAGTTTATTCTTTTAAAATGAATAGGTTTTTTCATTGAAGTTGCTCCTCATGTTGTCCTTAGATGTCAACTATTCATCAACAAGGGAGATGCTTTCTGATTTACTCGTAAACTTATTTATTTACTTATCATTAGCGAAGGAAAAAACTAACTCTTCCTTGTTTATTAGCATTCACGATAGGAAAAGTCTTCCGATTTTTAGAATGTTCAAGTAGTGTAAAATGTTAATATTCCGGAAAAGTGGCTGAAGCATTTTACTGTATAAAAGAGCCTCGTAAAATTACCCGACATTTGGATATTTCTCAATTATTTCTCACTGTGATCATTGGCCGCTCCTCATGGACGAAATGAACGGCCGCTCCTCTTATAATTGTGTAGTATAAAAAAATCAATTTTCATATGCTAAATGCAAGCCGGCGGCATATGTTTTATGAAAGCATGCACCGTCTCCTGAAGCCGGTTAGAGCAATATTAACCGAAAGTTAGGACTGAAAAATAATGGTCTTGATTACTTTCAATAATAAATCTGGAAAAAATGAATTTAAGACGTCCACTATTCGCGCTGCTGAGATAAACAAACTATCTTAACCAAAAAAACTGTCTTCTCCTAATCTATCTATTGAATAAGAGATTTAGCGTCCTTTAGATTAGGTTAATTTGCGACGCGATTTTCAGTATCCTATCTACGACAGTGCCGCACGTCAGCGCCGCTCGCAGCAATGTTCGCTGTGGTGACCCATGATTAGGCGAGTTAGTTATCCTACAAAATATTTCATATTATGTACAAGTCTGTGAGGTTTAGCTGGCCGGCGCGTACAGCTGCTAGAGTTAATTAATTCTCCATTTATTGCCATATTATTCCTTATTGAATTCCTGATTGGAAGTCAAGGTAATATATAGTGGGTGACCTAGAAAAGGCGCCGGATTTGAGGGGCACATCTTCAGTTGCAACCGCGTGGCTCAGTTGTGCGCTGCTCCGTGACGCCCTGCGCAATTTATAAAAGGATCAGGAACTTATTAATTGAACGAAGCGAAGAGAAGTTGCAGATGTGATGTAAACCTGCTTCAAACCCCCGAATATCAGTGGCGCTCCATTCAGATTCAGAGCTCATGGACCAGCCTATAAATAACCTAATAAATGAGGGATAGAAAGGCGAGTAGACTCGAACCTACGCCCGAGTTGAGGCGCCTCATAGCGTGCCGTGGGGTCGAAGTAAGAATGCACAGTCCTTGAGTTTTTAGGGGCGTCTGTACGGCCGGAGCGACGTCGTCAACAAACAGTATTGGCGCGTGAAGGTTACGCGTGGGTCGTTCCCATGTGCGGGAAATGCCCCATCATTTGTTCATGATGTAATTTCACAAGTAAATATCTATCCCATACAATGACGACTGTAATCGGTATCGTGTGCACGTGGTTTAGAGCCTCGATGCGCTCTTATCTGCATTTTTTTGTAGTGTAATTCGAAGCCGAATTTGAACTCCCTGTGACATGACATGTCGACCGCACGTCGGAGCATGCTGGGACTGTGCGCTCGGTGGGTCGCTCTCCCATTAGCGTGCGATGATCACGATGTTCACTGAACAGCCGCTGCCCATTAGCGCGCTCGTGAATTGGTCAGGTCGGGTCGGTTGGGACTAAGCCAGCCCTTCCTCTTGCTCAGCTCGATTCTGTGCCAAATTGTAGTCTGGCGTCAAGATGGGCACTTGCCAATTATATGAGTACATCAATTACTTCAGTGCTCCCATTCAGTCATAAACGTGCGAGCGTCAACTGGTGACGTTAACCATGCCCCCCCCCCCTTCCCTTTCACGCTCAGGAGTGCACGGACAGGTTACCTCTGCTAAAGGTTAGTGGCCTTCGGAAGTTCTGTTTTTCGGCCCCACTTTGCTTCTTCAAATTTTCAAACCCCTTTCCTTATCTCTTCTATGTATTTTTTCCTCTGCATTCCTAGCTTGTTCTTGCTATGCGCAGGGGATCGCGTGTAGGAACTCGCCTTGTGCATAGCTTCCGTGTTTGACACTCGCTACCAAACGGTCCCGTCTCTTCGCTGTGTTAGGATGCCATTTGGCGTGGCCAGGGACTCAGCGCAAGGTAGCTTGTGTTGCATGCAGCAGCCGTGCGCTCCAGAGGCGTCAGGTGTGCAGCAGCTGGGCAAGTGCACTCCTTGAACACGAGTTTGTGTAGCAATTTGGCGATCTTATCTTTGTTTTATTCGTCATGCGAGCTGCTGCTGCTGCTCGTCTCGACTGCTCACGTGCTGTTGGAGTGAGTGTGGTGATGTGGGCTGTGGGGATGCATCTTGTGGTGATGTGGGATGTGTGGCTTGTGGGTGATGTGGCCTGTGGATGATGTGGCTTGTGGGTGATGTGGCTCGTGGATGATGTGGCTCGTGGATGATGTGGCTTGTGGGTGATGTGGCTTGTGGGTGATGTGGCTTGTGGGTGATGTGGCTCGTGGGTGATTTGGCTTGTGGGTGATGTGGCTTGTGGGCGGTGTGGAGTGATGCAGACGGTGTAGGGATGGGGCCTTTGCTTGCTGGAACTCGCTAGGTCTCCATGCTGATACACAAAGTGTGAATGATGTGAACAAATTCGAAAATAAAATATCATCAAAATGATGCGAAATATAAGTGCACAGTTGCATGTAGCTGTCCTTCTTATGCCATGTGAAAGACATGTTCTCCACACTCCCGCTCGTCGCGCTTTCCCCCCTACACTCCCTCCCCCCACACTCCCCNACTGTGCAGCGCACCACTGTGTCGTGCACTACTGTGCAGCGCACCACTGTGTACAACACTAGGGTGCCACGTTAATCCTTACTGTTGCGTGTAATTCCCCTTAGGTGTGGTGCGCTCACTGTTGTGTCCACATATTGGCCGTCAGGAAATACGCCATGGAATAGTTCACTGAGGGTGCCACGGTGCCCGGCGCTGGCCACCCGGCACTCCGATGGTGACCCGTGTAGTGTCCTCAGTGAGCTAGAGGGAGTATCCTGGGCATTGTGCACCGTGGTG